>RPOG01006467.1:0-23771 GCA_008086565.1 Thalassoma bifasciatum | reverse complement strand
GCACACACACACATGCATAAAATAAACAAGCGCACATGCTCACATGCTCATGAGCTCAAAGTTGTATACTAATGTGAGCAATCAAGCTTCCAGAGAGCACACACGTGCATGTAAACACCTCCTGAAGGAGGCAACGTTTACACAAAATATTCACAAATTCTACAAACAAACTGAGACCACATGTGTGGAAGTGTTTTTTATTCTACTTTAATTAAAGCTGCCTCATTTAAGAGTTAGACTCTCCCTGTAGAGTTTCTCTGACCCTTGGTGGAGCCGTGAAGCTGCTTCTTCAAGACTGCATTCTTGTTTTGTTTGTTTTTAAAGCAAAGAGTACACGTTGAACAATGAGGTTGATGCTATTGGTGACACAAATTCATCAGCTTTGAACATTACTACTGTTGTCTCCGACTCTTCCTGTCAAAGGGACTTTGTGGGGTTCAGAAGCTTGGAGACGCTCTCCTGTTGGTGTCTGGATTGCAGCACAATATGATGCTTCACTTTCCACATGTTCTACAAAGCCTGGTGATGGGTACCCTGTAAGGACAAACATCAATTTAACCCAGAAACACTAAGGTGACCAACTCAGGTATTGGTAACTTGTTACAAACCCTTATCAAAAACAAGTTACTTGCACCACAGTGTCATAAGCTATTATACTTCATTCTCTTAAGTTAACGTATTTTACACAAATGAAGTGATCAGAACTTCAGATTTATAACAGATGTGAAATGAGGTGTTTTTAACTTGCACTTTTGTCACACGCCCAACACTGACAACACCAGTTGACAGTTGTTACATGGACATTCATTTACAAGAGACTCACTGCTGTAAAACTATGTACTTAAAATATCACTGTTACCCAACTGTTTTGTAAAGCTACAGCTTTAAAGTTGTACTCAGAATGCCTTCGTGATTTATTATCTAAGAGTTTTTGTTACCGTGAGTGAGGAGGGGACACAGTGGACATGAAACCACTGTAACTGGAAATAGGCCTGCTGTCTATACTGCATGGCATAGACTGACTGTCTACTAGTGTTATGCAATACTGCAAATTTTACTGAGTAATTACCAAGTAAATTACTCACTCAGTCCTTACCCCTCTTCAAATCCAGACTCAAAACCCATCTGTTTAAACTCGCCTACTCCCTCTGACCTTTCACCACCATTGCACTGTTTTGTATTTTAACTTATTGTTTTATATTGCATCTGTTTTAGTCCTCTTTTAATGCACTTATTCTTGTAAGGTGACCTTGAGTGCCATGAAAGGTGCCCTTAAATAAAATGTATTATTATTATTAATATTATTATTATTATTATTATTATTATTATTATTATTATTATTATTATTATTATTATTGTTGTTGTTATTATTATTATCATTATTATTATTATTATTATTATTATTAAAAATCGGACCAGCATTGCAGACATCAATGCCATTGGCTATACTTTGTACGTAAAAGTGTGTCATGAATCAAGAATAACACACAACCACTAAAATTCAAATTTCTGTTCATGAATGAAAATAGAAAACTAAGTCCTCAACCAGAATATATGTGCTTATTTTTTTCTGCTTTGTTGTAAAACAGTGCATGAGTAAATTGAATGTTCACTGATATCGACAAATATTGTATTCCTGCATTAAAACTATCATTTTGATCAGATAGCTTGTGCAAGTACATTAAGTATGACAGTAACAAAATATTATTAGGGAAATCAGTCATTTAATGATCATTTTAAGTATCAACCACACCACACAACTATTGATCAATACTGGTACCAATGTTTAAAATAAAAAAAAAATGATACATTATATATCATTAACCCAAAACGGCATAGGCTGACTGTCTATGCTACATAGTGTAGACCACCTGGTCTACTACTGGCTCCACAGCATA
The DNA here is from genome assembly GCA_008086565.1 of Thalassoma bifasciatum. Classification (NCBI taxonomy): domain Eukaryota; kingdom Metazoa; phylum Chordata; class Actinopteri; order Labriformes; family Labridae; genus Thalassoma; species Thalassoma bifasciatum. The sequence continues at coordinate 21,873 of RPOG01006467.1, read as the reverse complement.
GACTGACTGTCTATACTTCATGGTAGACCAGCTAACTAAAATATCAGTGAAATAGATTTTTTTTTTTTTTTTTTTGCAGAACGAGAAATGAAAATCCCTGTAACTATGATGTTCTCACACTTTATTTTTCAGTTTCAATGTTTGTTTTATTTTCTTTTTTTAAGTAAAGTCAACTTATTGGATTTTATAGTGTACAGAGTAACATGTAATCAGAGCAGATCAGACTCCAGGACTGATCATTAGATCCAAACTTTACATTTTGTTTCAAGACTTGTTTGAAGATTGCAGTCACTTTCCTAGATTTAAGTAAGCACGATTTGTCACATTTTACAGTGTAAGACAGCAGGGTGATAAACAGAAACATAGCACCAATGAAGCCTGTTTCTTATACAAACGCCTGCATATAAAGTCTGTTTTTAATCACACTTTATAAAAATGATTGGACTCCAAGAATGTCTCAGATGTAAGGAAGAATTCTGGTTATTTAAAGGACAAAATACAAATACACCCAATCAGAGTTGTGGCAGACACTTTGAATAACAATCTGAGTCTGACAACGTTACAGAAAGGATCCCTACAGGGACAGAGCTTTTATTAAAGAGAGAGAGGGTTTTTCAAAGCCATGAAAAACAACTATTACATCCCTCCCTCTGAAAACATCAGACTCCGCTGACAAAAACAGACATTTATGTTACATTTAAAGGTGGGTGCCAGTCTGCTGTTGCTGCTTCAGACGCTTAGATAAACTGTGAAAGTGCTGTAATGCAGGGATTCTCAGACTTCTCAGCCATGTGACAACACTAATAGGCCAATCCAAAAAACAAACAAAGAGCAGGTGGGAGTGACTTTATTCAGCTGATCTATACGCCTATAAAATCAGACAACCTTTGAGTATATATTAATTCACTAACACTGATACCTTCGTTATCCTGGCTTAGTCACCTCAGGGTGCTGTGCAAAATAGATCAAACATTTGCTTCTTGCTTGTTCCATATTAAATATAACTTCATACTTTGTTCTTCTCTTTCCTCTCTCCTGATCAAAATCGTAAGACCAGCTGAAAAATACAAGAACTTCGAGTGACAAAAAAAAAAAGAAGTAAGCAATTTATTGCAAACAACAGTGAAAGGTAAAGTGTCTGTTCATCAGCTGAACAAACATTTAAGAGCACAGCCTTAAAATGACAATATCTTTTCAAAAATGTAGATTTCAGGTCATTTTCTGTCAGGTATTCACACGATCATGAACTCCTGATGACAAAGGTTTGAAAGCTTTCTCTTTTTTGAACATAGTCGGATTGTTGCGCTGCATAAACGAGACACAGTTAGACAGACATTTAGAAATTCTTAAAAGATCCTGAGGGTTTTGGAACAAAGAAGTCATGTGGTAGAATCAAAAATATGTCACCAGCTCTGAGCCTGAGGATCTGATTGGCTGTTTGTCAAGACACAGGACGATCCCCGACCCAAATGACGGTCGTTACTGGTGTCGACTGCAATAACCATAAGACGGCGTCTGAGAGAGAAGAGCTTTAAGAACAAAAACCTCTTTAAAGACCTCGTCTCCTTCCACTAAATCACTCATTTGGACTTTGACAGAGAGCATCATGGGACACTGAAAGATGGAAGAAAGTTTGATTCTCTGAGGAGTAAAATCATGAACCTTGATGGTCCTGATGGCGTCCAACGTTACTGTCATGACGAGAAGATCCCACTGTGATGTTTTCTCGGCGGCACAGTGGGAATGGTGTGTGTGGATGGGGGGGGCAACATGATCTGCTTTTTTCCTTCAATGGAACAATTGAACTGATGGTCATGCAGGGGCATCGAATGGTGGCTGCATGCAAGGGGCGTCCTTCATGACTGAGGGCCCTGCTCTGTGTCTAATGACTGGGTTTTACAACAGGTGAAGCTCCTGATAACTGAGTACATTCTAAAATTTAACTCAATTATAGGATTTTTTTTTTTTCTCAGCTGTGCGGGGAAGTCCATTTCTGCCAGTTAAAAAATTAAAATGAAAACTTGGCTTTGTTGATTTTTTTTTTTTTTTTGGCCTATATCAAATAAAAATTTTGGGACAAAAATTGAAATGCAAGATAAGAAGTTGAAATTATTAAAAGTCTTTTTTTTTAATTAAAAATTAGATTTCAATTTTAAAACTTTTAGGTCAAACTTTTGAGTTGTAAAATTATTATTATTATTATTATTATTTTTTTTTTTTTTCTCCTTGTCCTGTTCAGCATCACAACAACAGAATTGTGGTCCGGCTGCCGTATTTTGCAGAACACATTTTACTTTGCCAAGAGGGGCTGTTTGTGTAAAATGCTCCCCTTGAGATGTAAATGTTATTTTTATTAGTGTTTTGTAATTTATTTTTTCTGTACATTGCCAAAGTTAAAGGTTACTGCCTGAAAAATTTTGAGACAATTTTTGCTTTTAATCTCATTGATTTGACTTTTCAAACTCAAAATTTACTTATTTGGGTTAAAAACAAATCCCAATTAATCCAGTTTTTCAATTTTACATTCTTAACTGGTAGAAATTGGCTTCTTTAGCGCTGGTATTTAAATTTGATAAGCTGATTGGATGGACAATTTCAACCTCACTGTTTGCAAAAATTATTCTTTTTTTAACCTTCCTCCCATTTCTTCTTTTTTCACTTTTTTAAATTCTACTTTGATCTTTTCGAAAACTTAAATGTGGATTCTTGCAATTTTAGTTACAATTTCGATCAGGTGTGTGTGGATGCAAAATGAAGTGTAAATAATTTGGATTTGGTAAAGCATTTCTCAACTCCTCTCAGGAAACTTCAGCTTCAACTTTAAGAACAACTGTTTGACAGTGAGTGTGTTATCTTCCTACATAAAATAACAGTGCTGTACATGCAATTCTCTATGTTCTGTCAGTCTCATGTTCTCATAAAACCACCCTGTAATGTCAACAAAGATAAAAACAAGAACTTTGAGCAGATACACAATCAAGGATCATGTTTCTGCCGTTACAGACATGTTGAGATCGACTGATTAAAACCAAACCCTCTGAACTTCTCAGTCATTAATATCTTACAATATTTACTAATCTATTCACCATCCAATAGGGAGTTTTTGCAGCATTTCTTGGACTGCTCCTATCAATAAAACCAGCCTCCTCCTGGGACGCCGGCGTGGATGTGTTGCTCTCTTTTTGCAGCTACGTGCCCGGTTAAACCCCACGGGTGAACGAATCGCTCGCACTCAAAGAAAACTTTTATTCGCCAGACTCCACAGTGCACTTTTAATTGGCCCGTTCACAATCCAGTCAATGAGATTCCTCTTTCTCCGATCCCCCCCGACTTCAGCCTGGATCTGAACACAACAACCGACTCATTACCATAAAATGTGATCAACATTGAAAGTGTGTTCTGACCAGCGAGGCCTCCTGGTAATCCCAGAAAGTGAGGCTTTGTGTGAGAATGTGTCATCTCTCCTCGGAAAGATCAAGTGGAACAGATGTTATGCTAATGCGGACTGTCCGTCAGTTAGTGTGATTGACGGGGGCCTGTCATTTACGAGGGGAGGGCCCCCGTCATTACACTTTCAAATGCTAAGAGCTGCCTCAGAGTACGCAGCATATGGGCACAGTAATAGGCCAGTGGATGATGGATAGATGAATAGTTTCTCTTTGAGCTCCTGAATGGGGGGTGGGTGGGGTGGGAGGGGGGTTGCGTTTGCAGTGACACTTCACCACATTCAGGTGTATAAACAGGCTGTTATGGATATGAAGGTGGGGGTGGACTGCTCAGAATGCTCAGGAGAGTCTTATTTCTGCGCCTCTTCCATCCCTCACGTACCTCCTTCGGCCCTGATCAGAAGATGTGCAGCTTTTCATTCCGAACGGTCGACTTTCACTTTCTTTTCTTCAGGCTGTGAGCTTTCGCACGCCGCCTCTGCGCTCCGGCTCGGCGTGCTTTACAGACTCCAGATGCTCCACGTTTCAGAGGGGTTCTTGATGTTTCGATTTGGAGTGACTTTGAGCAAGACTTTGAACCTTGTATGCTACTGCAGCAGACTACTGCCTCTCTAGTCTTTGACCTTCGACCTTCTGCTGTAGACAGAGTTCAGTCAAATGCTCGGTCAGCGTCTGATGCTCCAGTCAGCGATGACAGGTATCTCAAACTTCCTCCGGTTACTCAGGTTTTCTGCTTCAGGCTCTGAGCGCCCACAGAGTGAGAATCCTGATGTTTCTTTCTCACAAAGAGGAACCATTTTTTTTCATTTGACTCTTTGAACTCTAAAAGGTTAGTTTCTTGAGAGTCAAACAGCAAGGCATTTGGGTGGAAGTACTGAGCAATTAAAATTGTTGCATATTACATGCTAGATGGAACTCAAATACTAATATGAGAAAAAAAAATAGAGGAAAGATTAAATATATGCCGTCGGTTCAGTTTTAAAGATTTTCCCTATGAGACAGACAAAAGTGGGTTTAAATAAAGTATAGCTAAAACAACTAGAGAATTTGCATTTCCTTGCAGAAAATGCGTTGAAATGCTGAAGCTGATGAAAGTCAACTGTGAAATCTGTGAAAAGATTGCTTGAAGCAGTTAAAAGAACTGAAAAAAATGTTGAACCTGTGAAATAATACTGCTTTAAGCAGTAACACAGCTTAAACACAGCTGAGATGTTAAAATGTCTTATTGCACTGGGCTGTGAGTAGGATTGTAGTCGGCTACTCAACTATATGAGAAACTTACAAAGTTTGATTGTTGTTATGTAACTGTTAAGAATTACTTAAACTCATCATATTGTATCTCGAAAAAAAAAAAAAAAAAAAAAAAAGTTATCTTGAACAAAGAAAAGTAGTCTTAAGAAGATCTGATCTTCTTTCACTTTCACTCTCAAAACAAATACATCACGACAGTTTGTGCAAGTTCTTTGACTCAGAAAAATAAATCTGGGGAGAAGTGAATTTAACTTAATTAAATCCCCTAAATCAACAATAAAAATTCAAGTTAGTGTCTTCACACAAATATATCTAGTACTGAAACATATCTAGTGTTGAAGTCAAAAATATTTGTTCAAAATACAAGACAGTGTGATTTTTTTTGCATAAATAATTTAAGTAATGTGCTGCAAACTTTTGAGTTCATCCACACAACAAGAGACAATCTTGTTATCTTTACTGTTTCATTTGGTGTTTCTGAAACCAGAAACTGAACTTAATTCCTTACCAAACCTTGTTACCATGAGTGAGGAGGGTACACAGTGGACATGAGAGCCTGCTGTACATGGATAAATCACACGGGTGGTACAAGCTGTCTATGCTGGCAGTATAAACTGGCAACCCTTCATGCTTCATGTTAATGATATAATTAATCTGATATTACTCAAAAATGTATCAAAAACATCCAAGGAGAAATAATTAATACAAAGACTAGTTTTGTTTGATCTGCATGAGAAAATCAATTTGGTATGACTGGTGAAGTTCCTTTGAAAAAATTGAGTGATGTATACAGAGTTTAGTTTTGCTTTATGTACTTCACAAAATTAAGTTCACTTTATTTTGATTTGATTTCTCATATAGAAAAAGTAGTTTGGACAAAAAGCAATCTTGCTTCAGCAACATAAATAAATTATGCAAAAAGTTGCCTTAATTTTCTCAAGTAGATCTGGGTAGAATATTTTTCACAGTGTACACAAATATGTAGGGGTCCAAAACTAACACATATCTAATATTATTATCCAGCTGTGGATCCATGTTTAACACAAAGAAAAGCAGATTAACCCCTCTTTAATTCTACTCTGGTGCTACTTGCTCTGGGTTGGAGCTGCCTGCATGTCAGTGTAGAAGACCTGGGTCTAAGACACATACCCAGATTAGCATGATGAGATAAGTCTTAATGTTAGGAGGGTTAATTAAAAGCCAGAAATAAATTCTAGAAAATGATTCAAAATGGTCTCAAACTGATCTGTGTGCTTTTGAGACATTTTGTCCATGCTTCCTTGTATTTTCCTGTGTATGAATTCTGTAAACTCTCCTCTCCCGGAGTCATGGTTTCAGGGCACACAGGTGCAGAAATGAGGCACCGCTTTATTTAATCACAAAATCATGATTATAAAGATTTGAATTTAATTCATTACATTCATTTGATTCACAAAATAACACACTGCTTCCACTTGGTTTCTGTTTCATATGAATTTTAAAAAAGGTTTTAAAAAGTAAAATAATGGATTGTTGAGCATGCAATGTGAAATGTGATTTAACAACATTTACTTTTGGAACTCTGTGATTAACCTTCCGTAATTTATTCCCTCAGGGTGCCCTGCATTTATGACTCCAAGGAAACATGCTCAGCCAGTTCAGCCTGAGTTTGAAGTTTTCGGGACAGGAAGTCACCCCCTGGAAACCTCACTCAAATATGTTTCCTCTGTTTGAAATTTATGTAAATGTAATGTCTTCTTCAGTATGATATATTGCATAATTCAGTTCCAAAATAAGTTCCTTTTTGTTGTGATTCTGTCAGTTTTCTTTCTACAGATTATGTGAGTAGCTGTGCTGCGATGACAGTAATTATTTCCTAATCTGTCAGAATGACAGACAGCCATTCGACTCCTCTCCCCGCTCCTGAAACTCTGTAAATGACAGCTTACACAAAAACTTGATTTCAGAATGTGTGGGCTAATTTTGACTCCTTCTCTCTGCAGACTTTGACTGATGTGGGATTTAAAAGGCCGATATTTCATTTGTCAGGGAAAATGATTCGTTAGAGGGACCTCCTGTTGAGGTGTCCCTGAAGTCTGAGACGTCTTTAAGAAAGAGGGGACGGGCTCAGCCTGTGTGAGGTGAGAGGTATAGGTGTGTGTGTGTGTGTGTGTGTGTGTGTGTGTGTGTACATTGTGCAGTTCTGAATTCTGTTGTTGTGATTTGTGATTCATTTATTAACAGAGTCAGCAGCTGCTGCTTCAACAACTGTGACGCTCAGCTCATGGAGGCAATTAAGCTGCTCTAAAGTCTTAACGAGAACAGAACACACACACACACACACACACACACACACACACACACACACACACACACACGTACATACACACACACACACATACACATAATGCACTTGTTTTAGAACCAGTGTGACTCGACCATGTCAGATTCTCTTATCTTCAACGTCCATCACAAATAAATGTTTACTATGCTGTACAGCAGTGATCATCAACTTGCGGCCCGTGGGCTCAATCAGGCCGGGCAAACAATTCAATCCGGCCCATGACTGGATTCCAAAATTGGTTGACTGTGGTATAAGTGATCGGAGCCTGACTCATAAAGACTAAAAATGCATTCAGTTTTGTAATGAAATGGGAAAAATATAAACAATAATAATAAAATAATAATGTGATGCAAAAATTTGATTATTATTTTATTTTCATTTGAGGGTTCGGCCCTCAAAGTGACTGAACAGTAAAATTCTGGCCCTCTGACAAACATAGTTGGTGACCCCTGCTGTACAGTAAACACACATTGGCATGAATCACACAAACTGTGCATAATCAGTTCATCTTCTCCAAACTCAGTTTATCTTCTACCACTTCAGCTGATCTCCTAACCTCATATTGTTGCTTTGGATTCATGAATATAACTGGATTTCATGAAGCAATGTAGAGGTTCAAAAAAAAAAAACTTACAAAAAGGGAGATATGTAGAGTTATGAATCAGTTATTCATGTTTTTCATTGTTAGAGGCCTTGATATTATGTTGTGTCAAAGCTGTTGTGCACTCACTTTCCATGAGCTGGGGCTGTATTGCTGCTAATGGCTGCTGCCTTACATACAATTGTGCTCTTAAGTCTACATACTCTGGCAGGATTTATGATTTTTTTTTTCCTTTTTTCAGAGAATATGAATGATAACACTCACACTTTTCTTTCACTCAGGAGAAAAGGGCTGTATGGTTGAGTCACCACAGGAAACCCATTTCTATGCAAGTGCCACAAAGTATCCATGTTACAATACGCCAAACAGCACAAAGACAAGCCTCAAAACTTCTGGAGCAAAGTCATTTGAGACCAAAATTGAATTTTTTGTCCACAACCATAAACGTTACATTTAGAGAGGAGTCAACAAGGCCTATGATAAAAGTTACACCATTCCTACTGTGAAACACGGAGGTGGATTGCTGATGTTTTTGGGATGTGTGAGCTACAAAGGCTCAGGGAACTTGGTCAAAGCTGGTGGAAGGATGAATGCAGCATGTTATCAGAAAATACTGGAACAAAATTTACACTCTTTAGCCCAGAAGTTGTGCTTGGGACGTTCCAACATGACAAACCCAAGTCCGAGTCGACCTGCCATTGGCTACAGTAGAATAAAGTGAAGGTTCTGGAGTGGCCATCTCAGTCTCCTGACCTCAATATCACTGAGCCGATTTAAAAAGGTTTTTTTTGTTTGTTTGTTTTTTTTCATAGAATTGCTTAAAAATTACATGGATGGTCTCATGCTATGCTTTTTGTATGTAAAATTTTGAATTTAGAAATCGTGACCTCATATTTAGAAATCTTTGTGGAATATTTTGAAAACGTACCTCAAAATTAAAAAATTGTGACTTCATATTTAAAAAATCTTAGCTAAATATTTGGAAATCTTAGTGCAGTATTTTGAACTTATACCTCAAGATTTGGAAACCTTAACTAAATATATTGTTGTTATTGGCGCCCCACAGGCTTGTATCTGGAAAAAACTTCTTCGTTTGGGAGCTCATAAGTGAAGGTACCACTGCAGCTTCACTTATGAGCTAAAAAGCTTTTCCTTTCAGATATTAAAATGAAAAATAAGGCCTTAGTTGCTTCGGATAAATAGAAATAGCCGCCGGTCCAATTAAAATTGAGCCCATGTGGTTTGAATGAAACTTATTACATTTCATTTCAAGAAACTTCAAAAATAATCTCACAATCAGACTTTTTGAGTGTCTTATTGCATGAGCTGTGATGCTGTGAAGAACGTACCTGATAATGTTTTATTGGTGAACCGCTCATGAAAAAAGAAGTCTATTGATGGATCGCTCTAATCAAAACCATCTGCTCACTCTAATGAAACAGCAACGTGGGACCTCAGAGATACTTTGTGTTTGAGCAAATGTGCCAAGATTTACGAAAGTGGTGTTAAACGCTCACACTGAGCACACACACACACACACACACACACACACACATACACACGCGTGTCTGTGAGTCTCTGTTTAGTTCCTGAGAACAGCTGATGCACTCAGGGGAACGGCGAGCGGGGAAACGTGTTCTTCACGGCTTGTTTGAGAGAAATCATGAGATTTTAAGGCTCACTAAAACACACACACACACACACACATACACACATAGACATTACCAGAGTGGGTCAGTGGGTATGGCTCCCTTGGGTCTACTTCCTGGTCCGTGGTACATCACTTCATTTGACCATTTAAATAATCCCCAGGATGCATCAGAGAGACAGAGCAGCACTCGCATAATTACCACCTGAGAGCAGGCCGAGCTACGCTGAGTGTGTGTGAGTGTGTGTGTGCGTATCCTAGTGTTTATGCATGTGTGTGTGCGCACTAACAGAACGGCCTGCTGGGGGATTTTCTCCCCCATGGACAGGCTCAGCACTTCATTCTTTATTCATCAACAAGTGTGAGGAGAAGAATCAGTCAGTGGAACACACACACACACTCACACACTCACACACACATAAAGCCATTGTTTTTTAGCATACCAGAGGGGGCACTGAGGCAGAGAAAGAGCAGCAGGATTACAGGGTTTGTGGAGGGAATGGATGGCGATAAAGTCTCAGGTAATAGTTTGGTTTGGAGCGCAGCGGCTGACTGGAACAGTTAGAGCGACGGGGGCAAAGTAGTTACAGGGGAATTAACTGGGAGGAAACACACACACACACACACACATAAACATGAGTAAAATAGAGAGCAGTGCCGGTAAATTCACTGATAGTCGTGAATGAATGTTTGGGAGCTTGGTGCTTTTGCAGACGTCTCAGAGGGAGAGAAAGATCTGCTGAACCCAACACATTATACTCAACTCTACATGAAGATTTGTCCTGATGTGTTTCCAGGGCTGCACAAGGGGGGGACCACAGGGGGGCCACAGGAGAACCCACAAACTCTTTGAGCCAATAATGTATTTTTAAAAACAGACTTTGTCTTATTCTGTGTCTGGGCTGAAAACTTATTATAGGTTGGTGTTGTCAGTCATGCCTGGAGTGTTCAGATCTAAAAGAAATGATGACTCAGTTCCTCAGAGAGAGGTGAAAATGTGACTCAGGGGAGAGATGATTCAGATCAGATAAATGAAAAGTGAAAAGTTGCTTTCTTTTCTAACAGCAGGGGACACTATCTGACTTTGGGCATTGTTATGTCTCTTCTGTCTGTAACTGAATACAGTTCTTTAATGCTTCATTGATCATCTTAAAGTTAGAGTCATGACTCCACCTCTGGTGCTGTTCACTTTTCAGTTACTCATTACCACAGTCTCTCCATCTTTATTAATCCCCTCTCAGGTTGATCAGAAAACATGAGAAAGATATAAATTCTGCTTTTAACTCTGAATTTATAACTGCAAAGTCTGCATTAAAATCATTGAGTTTCTAGGTTAAATGGTCTCCGACAAGCACCTTCTTTTATAACTGATGTATGTGTGGGGGGAAAAGTTGAGAAAAAAATAATTTGTTTAATATGTTTGTGTCTCCACACTTTTGTGGCATGCATGTCTGTATAATTAAGGTGGTGCATGGGAACAAATACATTTCTGGAAAAAATTAAAAGACCAACAATATTTTTTTCAGTTTCTCTGATTTTGCTATTTATATTTATATGTTTGTTTGAGTAAAATTTAGAAAAATGTAGATATGCTGATTTCTGAAAAATTTGCAGTGGTCTCTCACTTTTTTCCAGAGCTGTAGGCTCCATAGCAAAGGCTGGCTGTCTACACTTTGTGCCATAGATTGGCATCCCCTGCTAGCATTTTTCCATAACGTACAGTCATACACTGTAATTCAACATTTAGTACATGATGAGCAGCTTTAGTGGGCAAATGAAAATGCCTGTTCAAAAAGAGGCCAATTCAAAGCATTTTCAGGAATTTTCATTGAGATTTCTGCAGAAAATAACATTATTTATTGATGTCCTTGACAACCAGTCTATGCTGTAAACAGTTGGACTAAGCCATGGAGCATAGACAGCAAGTCTTGCAAGGCAAAGACAGCCTGTGTCACCTGTGTAATGTATCCATGTACAGCAGGGTCTCATATCCACTGCCTGCCCGCCTCACTCATGGCTCCAAGGTAAAATGTGAGTTTCATTAATAACATTTTTAACCATAAATTTAGGGGTTGTTTTGTAAAGTTGTTTGCAATTTTGCTGTATATTTTACAAATTTTCCCTGGCAACCACAGCTGCCATTTTCTTTACCATAAAAACATCAGGATAAGGCAACAGGTTTCCACGCAATTTTCAAGTTATGTCAACTAATTGCCGTTAAGACCTGAGTATTGATTTTGTATTGACTACATTCAAGGTTACTGCCATGAGATGAGTTGTGAGAACACTGTTCTTTTTACTGAACTTGATCCAGACCTGTTTCTTCCAGTCCCTTCATGAAATTCTTCCACTAAGTCCTGCTGTGCCGAGGTCAGAGTTCACCACGGGATGTTTAAAATGTTCACATCATGTGAGTGGTATGATCTCGGTGCCTGTTGTGAAGCTGCTTCATCCTCTTTTCTGCCTCCATTCATTGATTAGATGTAGTTAGTCATGTGACATCTCATTGTTACTGTTCAGTGAACGAACAAAAGCTGTGGAGCTTTGGACACAAACACACACACACACACACACACACACACACACACACACACATGCTGCTGCAGCTCCTGTGACTTTTGTGTTTGTCTGTGTGTTAAAGTTTGACTTTGGACTACCTTAAATCAGCTTCATCTCTGTGTTGGAGCACAAGGACTTCTGGCTCTCCTTGTTCTCAAAGTACAGTCTATGTTAAAACTTTATCTGCCATCACGCTGTTATCCCGCGCCTCTTTGTGTACACTGAAGCAGCAAACAACAGCATGAAGTTCAAACCAAGGTCTCCTCTGCTGTAATCATAGTTCTTCTGCAGACATTTGTTGTTTCTTTCAGTTTATCCCTAAAGCTTTTGTTGGTTTGAACTCCATTTACACTTTAATCCACAAACACTTCATTCTCAAACTCCACTACACTGAAACGGTCTTTATTCTGTTGGCTGGAGCTGTTAGCGCCGAGTATTTTCTCCGATGTCTCTCCAAATATTGGTGTATGAACGGGAACAAAGAGAGGAGACAGAAAAGCATTTCAACATTTACAGAGCAGACCCTTTACAGCCAAACATTCAGGGATAAACTTGAGACAACTCAGCTCTTCATCTTCTGAATCACTCAGAGATATTTCCTAAATGATCTTACTTCTGTCACTTTGAGTGGGTCTCATATGAAGAATGTAGGACTTGGAGCTTTGCTAACAAAAGCTTGTACTTCTGACAGTCTCCTTGTAATGATAAAAGCTTCATTCTCTGCATGGCCTCTTTAAATTATTCAATCCCAACTTTTTTTAAATTCACTGAAAAGAAACCCAATTTTTATTTCAGGGAATACGAACAAATGAAACTAGTAGAGACGTTGTAAGATGTGCAAGAAATGACAAAACAAAAAACATCAACGTGAGCTCTGTATTTCATGCGCTGATGACTTTGTTTAAAAGTGTCTCAGGAACAAAGATTGAAAGACTCAAGAAGAGTCAGGAATACTTAGATTTGTAGTTATCATATCATTTAAGTATTAGCCAGTTTTCTGTATGTATTTTTAGCAGCTTTTTCTCAGAGTTAGGAATTAAAAATCTTCAAAAGATGAAAAAAGAATGAGATAAAAAGAAGCTCTAGTACTGGTGTAGACACTGTTTTTTTTTCTTTTCTTTTTTGGTAGATCTGACATCAGTCTGACAGAATTTACACTCAGTCCAAAAATGAAAACATCTTAAAAACAAATGTGAAAATAATCTCTGAAGTGATAAAGTTTTGCTTTACTTCCTATATTCTGGTTTGTTTTTTGCCGTTCAATCTATTGAAGAAACAGGAAATGGTTTGGATGTTTTGCCTTACATGTTTATTGATAATTTTTTGAAAATATACTTTGGATTATTGCTTTTGTAAAGGATACAGGATACTCGGATACAGTAAAGGATTTTTTTTTCCTGTTTTACCCCAGTTAAGTTAATTTTGTCTGCATGATCAAGGCAGCATGTTGGTGTAGTGAGAGGTGATAAAGTGATAAATGTGCAAGTTATTAGGAGCTGAAAGAGTTCCAACTTGGGGGCTGCTGTATTTGTTGAGTAAGTCAGTCTTTTGAGGGTACTTTTTAGGTTTTCTTTCCCCTTGCCCATGGGGGAGAGAAGGAAACACAGGCAAGCCAGACCTGCCCACACGTGGAGCAGAGTGGCGCAGCAGAAGCGTGCTGGGCCCATAACCCAGAGGTCGATGGATCGAAACCATCCTCTGCTATCTCCACCGCTATCTCATCGGTCAGCCTCTGCTTAGGCGCCACTTCCTTTCCTTTAAGTGGAACCCCATCCGTTGTGCTTTGCACATAACTTGGCAAACTTTGCTTCAGATGAATGAATTTTCAGTGCCGCTGCCCTTTTTTGGGGGGCTTTCAGTGTCCGGTGGGATCCGTAGAAGACAGGGGAACCGGCAGCTGCAGCGAGACGGCACCAGTTTCCTCGGCACATCGACACACCGGGGCTGTGGACAGGGACCCAAAGAGCATTGGAATTGGCTCAAAAGCACAGGCAAACAGTGCTCTACTGGTTGGGTGGGCCAGATCATTTAAATGAGGGGCACGACTAACCAAGAGAGCCTTTGTGACAGGGAGCAGAGCTTTTCTTCCTGGCCGTCCTGCCAACGTGTCATCTTTCAAGTTTCTCTGCAGGAGAAATTCCAGTGTGCGTGCAAGCATCTGCTTTATTAGTTGTAATTCAAAATGGTGGGCAGGGACCAATGTCCCTTTTGGCCAGCCTTGACATGACTTGATTTGGCCTTTATCAGCTGACACCTTTTACAAGCCACTTCCTGTGCTGGACTCCAACCGCTCTGAGGCGAAGAGAATGCTTGCAGCCCAGCGGAACAGCCGTGATCGTATAGTGGTTAGTACTCTGCGTTGTGGCCGCAGCAACCCCGGTTCGAAATCCGGGTCACGGCAAAGGTGCTCAGCTGTACTTGCTTGGTGAAATACCAGTGTGCGTGCAGGCGTCTGCTTCTATCAGTATTAATTCAAAGCGGTGGGCATGGGCCAATGTCTCTTTTGTCAGCCCTGGTATGACCTGATTTGGCTTTTGTCAGCGGCCTTTTTCCACGCAGCTCTCCCGCTCGGAGCCCACTGGCTTTGTGTGAAGTGGGCGTCGAATGCGGGTCCCATCCAAGGCAGTAGGGGGGCTAGTGGCGCAATGGATAACGCGTCTGACTACGGATCAGAAGATTCCAGGTTCGACTCCTGGCTAGCTCGTTTCTGATTTTGGCTGCTAAATGACATGTTCCTGGGTTCTGGTGCTTCCCCTGGACAACTGAGGAGAAGAGCTCTGGAATAGTGAGACTGACTTTCAGTGTCTGCAATTTAAGGCCTCCGAGCCCCTCTGTATGGCTTAGTCGGGTTGGCTTTGTGGTTTTGTCCAGATTTTCTTGAGATACCATACACTTGCTGAAACTGAATAGTATGAGCGACCAGAAGAAAGAGCAGAACTTTGCCATTTCCCCTGATCCCTATAGGGCTGCCATGCTGATTGTTACCAAATGGCTGCCATAAAGAAGGTTATTGTCGATAACTCAGCGAGACAAGGGAGGGCAGCGAAGCGAAGGGCGACCTGGAGAATGCGGGCATCGATCCCGCTAACTCTCGCATGCTAAGCGAGCGCTCTACCATTTGAGCTAATTCCCCACTGCGCTTCCCGTTTCCTCCTCCCCCGGTGCTGTTAAAATGCCCCTGAGATTCAAGATTCCCTGGGTTGTTGCGGGGAGGAAACGAAATAACAGGTGCTCTGCCCCCCTGAGGATGGCGCTCGGTGACGAGGTGGCCGAGTGGTTAAGGCGATGGACTGCTAATCCATTGTGCTCTGCACGCGTGGGTTCGAATCCCATCCTCGTCGCACAGACTTTATGCTGGCTGGCGTGGCAACCAAACAGCTGGTTACTTGATTCACTCTGGCATTCTGGCACTCTGGCATTTCAGGGCCCGTCCGGACCACCTGTGGGATCTTCCACTCATGCGCCACTGCCGGAGCATTGGCTCGTGCTGAAAAGCCAGGCTCCTGTTTGCAAGTGAACTAGAGCTGAAAAAATTCAGAAATGGGTGCCGCTCTCTTCCCTTGGTGCTTCCCAGTCCATCTGTTGGCAGTTCTTTTTCTCTCACTCTCATCTCCGGTAGAAAAACCAGGCCACATGGGTAGGATGTTGAGTGCAGGGTGCGTCGAGCAGAGTGAGGTAATGTGTGCAGCCACTAAGGACCACGGTCCGCGAAGCGAGCCTTGAAGTGGTAGATGTGCTCAGAGCTCAGCGCACCTGGATTTAAAGTTCTTGTTATGGTTTGACCAGGAAGAAGAGCTCACGTAGCCTGGATAGCTCAGTCGGTAGAGCATCAGACTTTTAATCTGAGGGTCCAGGGTTCAAGTCCCTGTTCAGGTGTTATAAGCTGCTGTTTTACATCCATGCTGTTCTCCTTATCTCTAGGAGTCTAATTAGTGTCAGGGAAGACAGGCTTCTCCTGCTGTTTTGGGCAACAGTAGGACGCCTGCATCTGCATGGAGGCCTCCAACAGCTTGCCAGGCCAATTGGGATTAGCTGCACTCAAACCCCACTTTTCACTTCCTCCACATTCCAAGGTGCCATCGTTCCATTGTGCTCACTGTTAACCTCTTGTGTGTTCTCCAGCGCATGGAGATCTCTGCACCAGCAAAGCCATAGAAGCCACAGTCTGTGACATGGGACAAGACTACCCTGTAAGGATGTAGTGCACTGTTCCAGTCAGTGCGCTGAAGTGCACGGTGAACTTCAAGTAAGTGTCCTTGGGTAGGTGCGCCATTTGAGACACAGCCAAAGGGTCGGCCCGCCTCAGCTGACACACACTGTATCAAAGTTCCTGCTCGCTGATGAGACATCTCAAGATACCCAGTTGCCACAGTGCTCACGGGCCCATGACCATGCCGCAAGGTAGTGTGGCCGAGTGGTCTAAGGCGCTGGATTTAGGCTCCAGTCTCTCAGGAGGCGTGGGTTCAAATCCCACCACTGCCATGAATGAGGCCTTCTCTTCTGGAGATGACCTAGCCAAAGCTTTGCCCCATTTGAATTGTCAACATTTGGCTTGTTTTCACAACTCAATTCAATTCCATTCTGGGCAAACGAGCAAGGCTGAGGGCTTCAACCGACAATATTTTTATAAGGAGCTGAAAGAGTTCCAACATGGGGGCTGCTGTATTTGCTGAGTCAGTCAGCCTTTTGAGGGTACTTTTAAGGTTTTCCTTCCCCTTGCCCATGGGGGAGAGAAGGAAACACAGGCAAGCCAGACCTGCCCACACGTGGAGCAGAGTGGCGCAGCTGAAGCGTGCTGGGCCCATAACCCAGAGGTCGATGGATCGAAACCACCCTCTGCTATCTCCGCGGCTATCTCACCGGTCAGCCCCTGCTTTTGCTCCACTTCCTTTCCTTTAAGTGGAACCCCATCCGTTGTGCTTTGCACATAACTTGGCAAACTTTGCTTCAGATGAATGAATTTTCAGTGCCGCTGCCCTTTTTTGGGGGGCTTTCAGTGTCCCGTTGGATCCATAGAAGACAGGGGAACCGGCAGCTGCAGCGAGACGGCACCAGTTTCCTCGGCACATCAACACACCGGGGCTGCGGACAGGGACCCAAAGAGCATTGGAATTGGCTCAAAAGCACAGGCAAACAGTGCTCTACTGGTTGGGTGGGCCAGATCATTGAAATGAGGGGCACGACTTACCAAGAAAGCCTTTGTGACAGGGAGCAGAGCTTTTCTTCCTGTCCGTCCTGCCAACCTGTCATCTTTCAAGTTTCTCTGCAGGAGAAATTCCAGTGTGCGTGCAAGTATCTGCTTTATTAGTTGTAATTCAAAATGGTGGGCAGGGACCAATGTCCCTTTTGGCCAGCCTTGACATGACTTGATTTGGCTTTTATCAGCTGACACCTTTTACAAGCCACTTCCTGTGCTGGACTCCAACCGCTCTGAGGCGAAGAGAATGCTTGCAGCCAACCGGAACAGCCGTGATCGTATAGTGGTTAGTACTCTGCGTTGTGGCCGCAGCAACCCCGTTTCGAATCCGGGTCACGGCAAAGGTGCTCAGCTGTACTTGCTTGGTGAAATACCAGTGTGCGTGCAGGCGTCTGCTTCTATCAGTATTAATTCAAAGCGGTGGGCATGGGCCAATGTCTCTTTTGTCAGCCCTGGTATGACCTGATTTGGCTTTTGTCAGCGGCCTTTTTCCACGCAGCTCTCCCGCTCGGAGCCCACTGGCTTTGTGTGAAGTGGGCGTCGAAGGCGGGTCCCATCCAAGGCAGTAGGGGGGCTAGTGGCGCAATGGATAACGCGTCTGACTACGGATCAGAAGATTCCAGGTTCGACTCCTGGCTAGCTCGTTCCTGATTTTGGCTGCTAAATGACATGTTCCTGGGTCCTGGTGCTTCCCCTGGACAACTGAGGAGAAGAGCTCTGAAATAGTGACACTGACTTTCAGTGTCTGCAATTTAAGGCCTCCGAGCCCCTCTGTATGGCTTAGTCGGGTTGGCTTTGTGGTTTTGTCCAGATTTTCTTGAGATACCATACACTTGCTGAAACTTAGTAGTATGAGCGACCAGAAGAAAGGGCTGGCGTGGCAACCAAACAGCTGGTTACTTGATTCACTCTGGCGCTCTGGCATTTCAGGGCCCGTCCGGACCACCTGTGGGATCTTGCACTCATGCACCATTGCGGGAGCATCGGCTTGTGCTGAAAAGCCAGGCTCCTGTTTGCAAGCAAACTAGAGCTGAAAAAAGTTCAGAAATGGGGGCCCCTCTGTTCCTTCGGTGCTTCCTGGTGCATCTGTTGGCAGGTCTCTTTTTCTCCCTCGCCTTTCCGGCAGAACATCCAGGGCACACAGGTAGTATGTGGAGTGCCAGGCGCGTCGAGCAGAGTGAAACAACGTGTGCCGGCTGCTAAGAACCACAGTCCACTAAACGGCCCATGAAGTAGTGCTCAGAGCTCAGCGCACTGGGATTTAAAGTTCTGGTTGCGCTTTTGCCAGAAAGGAGGGCTTCACGAAGCCTGGATAGCTCAGTCGGTAGAGCATCAGACTTTTAATCTGAGGGTCCAGGGTTCAAGTCCCTGTTCAGGCGAGCAGTG
Source organism: Thalassoma bifasciatum (assembly GCA_008086565.1). Classification (NCBI taxonomy): domain Eukaryota; kingdom Metazoa; phylum Chordata; class Actinopteri; order Labriformes; family Labridae; genus Thalassoma; species Thalassoma bifasciatum. Next base: position 3,462 of record RPOG01006467.1, on the reverse strand, counting down.
CTGCTGTTTAACTCCCGTGGCGCGCTCCTCCATACCTCTAGGAGTCCAACGTGTGTCAGGGCAGATAGGCTTTCTCCTGCTGTTTCTGGCAACAGTAGGACGCCCGCATCTGCGTGCAGGCCTCCAACAACTTGCCAGGCCAATTGGGATTAGCTGCGGTCAAACCCCACTTTTCACTTCCTCGAAATTCCAAGGTGCCATCGTTCCATCGTGCGCACTGTTAATCTCTTGTGTGTTCTCCAGCCCATGGAGACTTGCGCGCCAGCAAAGCCATTGAAGCCACAGTCTGTGATATGGGACAAGACTACCCTGTAAGGATGTAGTGCACTGTTCCAGTCAGTGCGCTGAAGTGCACAGTGAACTTCAAGTAAGTGTCCTTGGGTAGGTGCACCATTTGAGACACAGCCAAAGGGTCGGCCCGCCTCAGCTGAAACACCATGTCCAAGTTCCTGCTGGCTGATGAGACATCTCAAGATAGGCGGTTGACACAGTGCTCACGGGCCTTGATTCCATGCTCCAGTCTCTCAGGAGGTGTGGGTTCAAATCCCACCACTGCCATGAGAGATGACCTATCCATAGCTTTGCCCTGTTTGAAAAGTCAACACTCGGTCTGTTTTCACAACTCAATTCAATTCCATTCAGGGTGAATGAGTAAGAGAGATTGATGCTGGGCGGTAAAGTGCTGAAAGGTCAAGGACATTTTGAAGTTACTATTTAAGCTCCTCATCTCTTCATCAGATGATAATATTGGGAGGAACACCTGGGTGGTCAGAATTACTTGGATGTGATTAACTCACGAGTCTACATTGGCATCCTTATTTTGCCCAGAGTTTACTGGTCAAGTTGTCATGCCCACACCTGAAGAAGAATCAAAAATATTGTGGGAATAGTTTTTTCTCCCTATAGTGAATCCTCCTCAAAAATGACCCCGCAGGATGTTATTCTTCAAAATCTTTACAAAAAAGAGTTTTAATTTTTCTATATTCCAGGTATTCCTCAAAAAACATGTTTGTGACATAAGGCCATTTGCATTTTTATTTAATTTTTTATTAATTTTAAGAAATTGCATCACTACTAGCTCTTTGTTTTGAAGATTTTGAAGAAGAACATCTCAGTTTATTGTAAACCCCATTGATTTCAATTGGGGTCATTTTTGACCCCACGTGTGGAAGAGTGTGGGTATAAGTAGGTTGCGCATCCAAGGGTTAAGTATCAACTCTGCACCTGCAGGTGTGGAGATGTTAGGTCACACACACACTGACAGACAAGCATGGAGTCGATGACCCCAGAGAAACACTGAAGTGTGTAATATGTGTTAAGCGCACACGAAAATACCATCATGATAATTTTATGCCACATCTCTTGTCCCCATAAAGTTAGGAAAATTCATGAAATATGAAAAAAGAGTGAACTATTAATCTTTGATTGATGAAAATTGTTGGATGATAGGAGGGTTAATCTTATTTTACCATGAATATCCTCATTGAAATACAAAATCTCTTTAGAGAAGAGAGTCTGAGATGGCTGAGATGGGTTGGGCTTTTGATCTAAGAAGAAGTCTGCTTGGTAGACCCATTCTCCCTGGTATCTTGAGAGATGACATCATTAACTGCAGTGATTTTGGATGCCAATAGAACAGAGGTCTCACGTGCAGAGACAAAGTCAGACACACTGGTCATGATGTCAAGTCCTGGTCCTAATAGTTCACACAATGATAAAAGTTTTCTGGTAGATCTACTTAAGAAAATTAAGGCAACATTTTGCATTATTTAATTATGTTGCTGAAGTAAGATTGCTTTTTGTTGTTTTTTGTACTCAACATGAAACAAAATCCAAGTAAAGTGAACTTAAATTTGTCAAGTAGGTTACACAAAACTAAAGCCCATTTTCCCTTACTTGACCTTTTGATGTTTTATTAAAGCTTTGAGTAATATCAGCTTAATCATATCATGTACATAAAGCATGAGAGGCTGCCAGTCTATGCCTTTGGGCCTAGTCCATCTACGCCATGTTGCATAGATAGTAGGTTGACACCATGTAATGTGGGCAGAGGGTCCACACTGTAGTGCATAGGCAGCCAGTCAACACTGTAGAGCACAGAAAGCTGGTTCACACCATTTCGTGTAGTCAGCCAGTCCACACCGGCATGCCCACTGTACACCCCATGTGCCACCCATGTGATTCATTCATGTACAGCAGGCTCTCATGTCCACTGTGTGCCCTCCTCACACATGGTAACAAGGTATGGTTCCAGAAATACAGAATGAAACAGAAAAGATAACAAGACTGGCTCTTGTTGTGTGGATGAGCCCAAAAAAATTGCCTCACAGTACTCAAAGTGTTCATGTACAGAAAAAAAAATCAGTCTTGTATTTTGAACATTTTTTTTTGTTTAACTTCAGTTCTACATATATTCGTGTGAAGACACTAACTTGAATTTTTATTGTTGATTTCATGGCTTCAATTAAGTTAAATTTACTTCTCCCCAGATTTATTTTTCTCAGTGTATACGTACCCTTTCCCCCTCTCTCTGTTTTTCTGTCTCCCAAAAAGCCTCCAAAATAAAATATAACACTCATGCAGATTTAAGTTTCCCCACATCTTATGGAATATAAATGAGTGTGATTGATCATTTTGGATCAGCAAGTGTTAGTTTGGTTTAGAAGTGTGTGTTTGCACTGGGGTACTACTTTAGGATGATCTGAATTTGCAGCTAGATTCTTTTAAATTCATTTGAATGTGTTAATTTGGCTTCATTTCATCATTTCCATATAAACACCTTATATTTGCAACACTTTTGGGTTTTGGCTGGTGTTTACAACTTTACATCCAGAAATTGCAACATGTTCTCCTCTTAGAGCCTCTTTTGCGTTGCGATGGCATAAGAAATACATTGAAACGTTTTGATTTTGTGCCACAAACACTCTTCAGTTCCTCCTTTAAGTTTTCAAACAGCTCCTGCTTCTATTTTTCTCCCAGTCCTGAAATAAATGAGTTTCATCTTAAATTTTTCTGATGTGTCCTCTCTGTTTCTACCATTTCTCTGCTCTCTGACCCCCCTTCACCCTTCCTCCTGGGTGTGGGGGCCATGGTGGGGGCTGGGTTGGACCCCCGGGCGCCCCACAGTATGTTTTGGGTCTGTGGCAGGTTCAGGGGCGTAGGTGGAGGGAGATAATGTAGCGGTTCTCTTCAGGCGCTTCCTGGCCTCACTGATCCCAGATGGAGGAAAGCCAGGCAGAGCTGCTCTCTCGCTCTCCCGCTGTTCCTCGGTGTCTCTCTCCCTCACTCGCTCCCCAACATTCAGCAAAATATACGGTAACCTTTGCCCCGCTGAGGAGGTGGGCTGAATGAAAATACGGGTCAGGCTGTTTCATTTTAAATCTTCGTTTCACTCTCGCTCTGCACTCATTCATCTTTTCATTTTTCCCTTTCAAAGCTTCAAAAAAAAAAAAAAAAAAAAAA
>RPOG01006466.1:0-23780 GCA_008086565.1 Thalassoma bifasciatum | reverse complement strand
ACACTACTTCACGGTCCAGCTGTCCTGTGCTCACCAGAGAATAATAGTTTTTAATGGAAGGAACCAACTTAAAAGGGACATTTTGCTGAATGGAGCAGCGGACCTGTCTGTTAGTCTCAGAGTCTCTGTCCTGCACATTAATGATGCCCACCTCTGTACCAGGTGACACGTTCTCAGGTATGGGATTGGTCAGTGATTTTACCAAAATCAGAGGAGCATTATCATTCACATCAGTTATGTCAATGATTACCTTTGCTTCTGATGACAGACCATACCCATCTTTGGCCTCAACAAACACTTCGTATTTTGATCCATCTTCAAAATCGATGTTACCTGCTACACTGATCAATCCAGTTTTTTCATCAAGTGAAAAAAACTTTTCTGTCTTTTCAGAGATTCGACTGAACTCATATGTCACTTCTCCGTTTACACCTTCGTCTGCGTCTGATGCAGTCACAGTGATAACTGGGGTATTGATGGGGGAGTTTTCTGCTATCGTTGCTGTATAAACGCTCTCAGTGAACACTGGGGCGTTATCATTAGCATCAAGTACAATGACGTGTATGACCACAGTCCCGGATCTCTGANCCAAAATCAGAGGAGCATTATCATTCACATCAGTTATGTCAATGATTACCTTTGCTTCTGATGACAGACCATACCCATCTTTGGCCTCAACAAACACTTCGTATTTTGATCCATCTTCAAAATCGATGTTACCTGCTACACTGATCAATCCAGTTTTTTCATCAAGTGAAAAAAACTTTTCTGTCTTTTCAGAGATTCGACTGAACTCATATGTCACTTCTCCGTTTACACCTTCGTCTGCGTCTGATGCAGTCACAGTGATAACTGGGGTATTGATGGGGGAGTTTTCTGCTATCGTTGCTGTATAAACGCTCTCAGTGAACACTGGGGCGAATAGTAATCGTAGTTCATGTTACTCGTGTATGACCACAGTCCCGGATCTCTGAGGAGAGCCTCCATCTACAGCAGTGAGCAATAATTTCATTTCCTGCTGCTCCTCTCGGTCTAACTCTTTATCCAAAACCAGCTCACCGTATTTCCTTGCAGCATTTGTTGTTTGAATACTGAACACAAAGTGGGGATTTTGTTGCAAAATGTAGCTCTGAACTGAGTTCTTGCCTATGTCTGCATCGTGTGCTGCGTTTATGCGATACTTAGCTCCTTTAACAGCCGATTCACTAATTTCTAGTTTTATCACATCCTTCTGGAAAATTGGTGCATTGTCGTTCACATCCTGAACCTGCAGAGACAACCGGTGTAACTCCAGTGGATTCTCCAGAAGCAAGTCGAATTTGAGGACACACGAAGGCTTTTCTCCACAATGCTCCTCTCGGTCAATCCTTTCAGACACGAATAAATCTCCACTTTGAAGGTTCACCCCGCAATACTGTTTATCGTTTCCCTCCATGTCAACACGAGCTTTACGAGCAGACAGTCTCCCCACCTCCAGGCCAAGATCCTTGGCGATATTTCCAATAACAGATCCGCGTTTCAGCTCCTCTTGAACGGAATAGCTCAGGTCTCCGTGAGCGTAATGCACCACGACAAAGAAAAAGACAAAGCCGCAGCTCTGAAGAACAAACAGTTTACCCATCATCCCCAGAGAGTACTCCTTAACTGATATGCCGATCAGCCTTCACATAAATATTCGTTTTTGTTTCATAGACGTGCTCTAAAATGCTGTGCCGTCTGAATTGAGGCTACAAAGAAAACAGGGCTGGTCAATATGAATGAGGGTGGTGTGCAAAGCGGCCAGAACATCTGACTCCAACGTTGGTCAACAGTGACACCGTGAGTACAAATAAGATATAGCAACTTATCTCTTTGGTGTTTAAGAATAACTGACTATAACTTTATAATAAAAAACTCGATAAATTGTTAAAATATGTCCGAAAAGAATTTACAAGTGATAATTAGACAGGATCGTTTTACCCGACGACCACAGACATGGTTCTTAAATACAGTTACTTTGTTGAAGTTCGAAAGTTTAAGTAAAAAAACCTTTTTTAAAAAAAAAAACAAAAAAAAAAAACAGACAGACACACAATACTAATATATGAGAAACCGCGAAAGACTGATCCTTTTTTTAATAAAGTTGATGTCTCAGAATAAGTTTTTGTTTTGTAGACCCAGCCTGACATGTGACTCCTTTTCTGTTGGTCTGTCAAACTCACTGCGGAGAAAATGGGCGTAAGAAAAACGTTTCAATTGGTTGTGTAGAGCTTATTCAAACAACAAAAACGTTTATCAAGCATGAAAGCATCACTTTCTTAGAGTAGATGCATCATAATAAAGCCGTATTTTCTCGTGTCTAAATAAATATCTGCTACGACCATACACTTTTTGGACATTTTTTTAAAAATTGGTCTACCAAGGGTGTATGTGAAAGAACTCCACAATAATAAATATTAGACACATTATGTGGCAGTCGTCTTTCATATGTATACAAAAAACAAACAAACTAGTGTTTAGCCTCATTAAATATATTCCGTCCTTGACTGAAAAGACAAATTACTCCTCTTTCAAGTGATAATATTTCTACACTAGACATACCCTGTAAAAATCTTTGGAGAACAACAGAATATGATGCCTCAGTTCAGAAAAGGCACAACTAAAAATGAGAAACTGATTCTTAGATCAATCAAATTAGCAAACCTCAACTTTTTTAAGTTTTTGAGTACCAGGAGATTCAGCACCATGAACAGAGACAGAAAAAGGCTGAGCCACACAGCTAATGCAGATTAGGCAGGACGGGTGGTGAATTGTAGGAATACCATTTTTTATCCGGTGACACATTTGTATTGGCCACAAAAGCAACATGTTTATCATAATAAAAGCTTGAAACAACGAATACTTGAGAGAAAACAGAATGGATGAGAAGAAGACAGAGAAAATGTAACTTGTGTAATTTGAAGACCCCAAATTTGTGAGAGAATTCTTAAAACATGCTGATATGGGAACCAAAAGACAACACTTTTGCACCACAGCAGAAAATCTTAGTTTCTTAAAACCTTTTAACCTATCACAAACTATGAGGAAAGAAGGAACCAGAAAAAAAGAACTTTAGTTTTAACATTCTGCGTGCTTGAAAACACAGATCAATGCTCGATTGAGGGAAAAATGAAACACCAGCCGGTTGCAGACTGTGGAAGCTCTCACTTTAAGCATAAACCAACAAAAGAATCATAGCTTTTCAGAACTCTTGAAGTCTGTCCTAGGTATTGTTTAAAATGAACAGTTGATTGAAGCAATGGCGGTTGAGAAATGTGATGTGTTCCGAAACCAGTAGAGTCATTTAACTCCCTAAAAAAATAAACACTCTCAACTTCACCTCCATGCCCCCAGCCTCTGGGGTGGGGGTCTGGGTGTGAGGTGGGGTTTGTGAAGGGTGCCCAGAGTCTTTTAAACATGAAAAGTACTTTGTGCGGGTTCAATGTATGACAAGTGCTGTACAAAAACGTTTGATTGATGTGACATTTTGGAAAACACACATTGAGTGAAACAACAATGACAAGTGCACCAACTCCAAAAAAAAGGGGGGAAAAAACAATGCGACACTTCTTTCCTTGAAAAACAGGGACACCCTGACCTAATGACTGAGCAAACTGATCGTGTCGAATGCTTCGGACGTATGTGTAGTAAATTTCAATAAACGTGACTTTGTTCCTACCTCCGGAGAGTCATCGCAGTCTCCAAACACGTCTGCAAAGTCTGATGGACTTTTCCTCAGAGTCTGGTCAGCAGGAAGGGTGTTGTCATTGTATGAGGACACAAACTTAAAGTCACTGGTCCGAGACCCTGTTGTCAGGTAGGCGTCATAATTGTAAGCGCTGCGTAAAGTTCCTGTGCCGTCAACATCTGCGTAATTTGGAGGCAGATACGCGCTGGGGATGGCCACTGCTCCGTCAAACAACAGTCTGGGCTTTCTCCTGCGACAAAACCTCACACCCAGGATGATGATGATGAAGGTGAGGAAAAACGTAGACACACACACCAGCGCGATGATCAGATAAGAGGTCAGTTTGGAGTTCTTCTCGTCATAAGAAATGTCCTTCAGCTCTGGCACCTCAGCCAAGTTATCAGAAATCAGTAAATACATGGAGCACGTGGCTGACAGAGAGGGCTGTCCGTTATCTTTCACTGCCACAATCAGGTTCTGTTTCATGCTGTCAGATTCAGAAATGTCCCGCTGTGTCCTGATCTCTCCGCTGTGGACACCAATAGTGAAAAGTCCCGGATCACTGGATTTGACTATCTGATAGGACAGCCAGGCGTTCTGTCCGGAGTCCGCGTCCACCGCGATCACTTTGGACACCAGAGAGCCTCCGTGTGCAGCTTTGGGGACCAGCTCGGTCATGAACGAGTTGCCCTCCGGCCCGGGGTACAGGATCTGAGGAGAGTTGTCATTCACATCCGAGATGAACACACTCANTCGGCATCAGTTGCACTCACTGTAATCACCAAAGTATCCAAAGCAGAGTTTTCAGGCAGACTGGCCTTATACACGGACTGACTGAACACTGGTACATTATCATTAGCATCAAGCACAGTGACGTGTATGACTACAGTTCCTGATCTTCGAGGAGAGCCTCCATCAAATGCAGTCAGCAATAACTGGAGCTCCTTTTTGTCCTCTCTGTCTAACTCTTTCTCCAACACTAACTCACCATATTTTCGTCCACCTGCTTTTGTGTTTATATTCAATTTGAAATGATCATTTTGTTGCAGAGAGTAGCCCTGCACTGCATTTTCCCCAACATCTGCATCGTGTGCTTCCCCGAGGAGAAAACGCGAACCCTTGACTGCAGACTCGCGTATTTCAAGGTTGAGAGATTCTTCCTTAAACTGAGGTGAATTGTCGTTGATATCTTGAACGCGGATGTTTATACGGTGAACCTCTAAAGGATTCTCCAGGACGAGTTCCTGTTTCAGGACACTACTACGAGAAAATCGTGTTTCTGGAAGAGACAGCTAGGAAAGGACTTGCTAGTTTAGAGGCCACAACTCTAAGTGAGGCGTCATAAAGTCACTGTTATCCTCAGTATCAATGCGGGCCTTACGAGCAGACAGTCTGCCTGATTCAAGTCCCAGATCCTTTGCGATATTTCCAATTACAGATCCACGTTTCATCTCCTCCGGAATGGAGTAGCTCACGTCTCCATGGACGGCGTGGAGGGCGAAAAAAATAACAGCCAGGCCGTGGTGCAGCTTGAATCTGACGAATCCCATATTGCTCTCAGAAAAATCATTCACACTCAAAACAGAACTTAGTGTGACATCAGTGCTGTATATAAACAATGATTCTCTCTTGCTTAAAAAAGACAAGGAAAAGAGAATCCACACGGCCCTACACGAAGCGTTATTTGTTTCTGCAGAGCTGGGCCAGGCTTTAGTATCGCTGGGACAGAAGGGTGGAGAAAAACCGTGCCCTCTCGTTTGCTTGTACATACTGACACCACGAGTATTTGTCAGGTATGACAGGGATATACGGAGAGGTGGTGTCTGTGCATAATGATATAAAAGAATCTTGTTTAGAAGAGTTCAACACCAAGGCGAATGAAAAAATTATGACACTGTTTGGTCTAACATCAGAAAAAGAATGCGCTTAAGCGTCATCGAGATAAAAAGCAACATTACAAAACAGAATTCAGCACCAAGGATAGCGACACTTACTGTGGACACGAAAAGGAAGACCATAAGTGCCCCGTGATAAAACTGGGGTTGAAACAACGATGAACATGAAAAGTAGTGGAATATATCTAAGTGCCAGACAAGATTATCAAGAGGGTTTAAGATTACTTGTATCTCTTTGTTTCCTTAATATGGGTTTTGTAGCAAAGAGGGTCGCTGTTTTATTAAAAGTATGCTGAATCGAAATTGCATGAAAGAGTAAATCTCGAAAAAGAAAGCACGTGGAAAATGAAAGCTGGGACATTTAACTGGAAGTTTGAAAATGAGATCCGATTTTTGCAATTGAAAAGAGGAAGACTAAAGAAAAGAAATCTGAGACTGCCTTCAGAGACAGAGAAAAAAAGGGAAATGTGAACCGTAAGAGAAACCGGCGAGACCAAAAAAAGATGAAGAAAATTTCAGCAGAGAAGATCTAAAGAAAGCACAAAACGTGCTCTTTTCGGATAAAGTGAGGGACAAAAAACATTACTGCCATGNAGATAACTGAACACTTTTAGACGACGACAGAGGTGGAGAGCCCTCGTCAGTGGCAGTGATTGTGATGTTGTAATCAGACACTACTTCACGGTCCAGCTGTCCTGTGCTCACCAGAGAATAATAGTTTTTAATGGAAGGAACCAACTTGAAAGGGACATTTTGCTGAATGGAGCAGCGGACCTGTCTGTTAGTCTCAGAGTCTCTGTCCTGCACATTAATGATGCCCACCTCTGTACCAGGTGACACGTTCTCAGGTACGGGATTAGTTAATGATTTCAGGTATATAATTGGGGCGTTGTCATTCACGTCAATTATTTCAATAATCAGGGTTGCATAAGATGCCAGTCCCAGTCCATCTTTAGCGCTGATTTGTATTTCATAAGATTTTTCTTTCTCATAATCAATTGATCCAGCTACTCTTACCTCCCCAGTTTCAGAGTTCAGAGAGAAAACCTGGTTTTCATCTGAAACATGATCGAAGTCATACGTTATTTCACCATTCTCCCCCTCGTCTGCATCAGCTGCACTTACTGTAATCACCACTGTATCCAAAGCAGAGTTTTCAGGCAGACTTGCCTTATACACGGACTGACTGAACACTGGTACATTATCATTAGCATCTAGCACAGTGACGTGTATGACTACAGTTCCGGATCTTCGAGGAGAGCCTCCATCAAATGCAGTCAGCAATAACTGGAGCTCCCCTTTGTCCTCTCTGTCTAACTCTTTCTCCAACACTAACTCACCATATTTTCGTCCACCTGCTTTTGTGTTTATATTCAATTTGAAATGATCATTCTGCTGAAGAGAGTAGCCCTGCACTGCATTTTCTCCGATGTCTCCATCACGAGCCTCATCCAGAAGAAATCGTGCACCCTTCACAGCAGACTCGCGTATTTCAAATTTCAGAGATTCTTCCTTAAACTGAGGTGAATTGTCGTTGATATCTTGAACGCGGATGTTTATACGGTGAACCTCTAAAGGATTCTCCAGGACGAGTTCCTGTTTCAGGACACATGATGCTCTTTTAGCACAAAGACCTTCTCTGTCGATCCTTTCCTGAACGATCAAATCTCCGGTGTTGAGATTCACTCCGCAGTATTTCACACTGTTATCCTCAGTATCAATGCGGGCCTTACGAGCAGACAGTCTGCCTGATTCAAGTCCCAGATCCTTTGCGATATTTCCAATTACAGATCCACGTTTCATTTCCTCCGGGATGGAGTAGCTCACGTCTCCAAATACAGGACAGAGGGCGAGAAAGATAAGGGCCAGGCCGCACTCGAGCGTGAATTCACCGTACCCCATTTTGTCTTCCAGCCAATAAAGGGCCTCACTCAAAGTCGAATTTACGGTTCAAATAAAGCCACACAGGTTCTTCTCGGCGATCAAACAGTCCAGCGCGAAGCTTTTTTTGTCTCTGCAGTACAAAAGCTGGGCCAGGCTTTACTATCGCTGAGACAGAAGGGTGGGGAATGACCATGCCCACTCGTTTGCTAGTACACACTGACACCATGAGTATTCGTCAGGTATGACAGGGACATAGAGGGTTTTGTTTCTGTGCAATAATAAAATCCTCACCCCACTCTCATTCATCAGATAAAACAACCGTCCCTTCTTTTTCCTTTAATGGGGGTATCACCATATGGCCAGAACAGCAGCATAAAAGAAGGATCTTTCCTTTTGAGTGATATGCTAAGATTAAACACACTGCAATAATTAAAAAAGCTGTTATGAAGATTGTGAGGATTCTGTAACTTGTGGCGATTTATTAAACCTAGAAAATTTTGTATGCTTACATGAAACGTGGACACACTCAAATTCTTTTTCAAAACCACTTTTGTCCAAGACACAAAGAAAATGTTGTGAGATTTACTTTTGATTGATGATACAGTAAGTTTAACACTGCTCAATTACACTCATTCACAAAATACACCGACTTCATGTGAGTTACAGAAGACTCATCGATCTAACTGCCAAGGTGTGTGAGATAGTAAGCAAGGCCCAGCAGAGCACAAACAAACCTATTTCAAAACATCAAACCAAGAACAACTAAGAAATCTATTTACATTCTGATTGCCAAAAATAATACTGAGATTAATATATTTCTAAGATGGGACATGCAAGATGCTGAAGTCGAATATCCTTGAAATGTATCTGACAATGAGGAGTTCAGCACAAAGTATCAAGTAAATTTTGGAAGAACAAGACAGCAAAGTGAGTAACAGTAGTGTAACACATGAAACGTTCCTTCTGAATGTCTACAGCACAAAGCTCAGTACCACGGACAGCACAACACAAAGCATCAGCCCACGGAGCGAAAAAAGTAGGGTGAAAATGGGATGTAAGTTACTTCTGAACAAGCAAACAAACGCTCCATAAGAATGTATTATTGAAGTACCAAATGTGGTCATGACTTTTGAGGTATTTGTGTTCACTGCGGATTGAAATAAAGGGACAAGGAGTAATTAAGGTGAGATGTTTTTTTTTCTATGGTGTCAGCAATAATGAGCAAACTTTGAATAAACAGAACAAATTTAAAGAATGTTTTTTGTTGATAGTGAATTTTATAATAACAAACGAAGTAGCAAAAGTGAAAAAAACAAGAGCAGAAACGAAAAATCTGTGGGTATCCCCACAAACAAATAAAAAAAAGGATTAAGATGAAAAATGCCAGCAGAAAACGTATCACATGTTGAAGGTATATCTTGTCGCCAACAATGACAAAAAATTGAAGGACCGAACAAAAACTGCAGGCAGAAAGAAAGGATCGGAATGGGAAAAATAAACGTTTCCTCTTGTTGTGAAATGAATACCAGAGGAAAAGTGTATGAGACACATGCAGCCCAGCTCAAGGAATTGTGCTTGTAAAACCTTACACAATTCAGACAGCAAAATACAGCCGAAAGTGACAAAATCCCCTAGGATTCAATAGAAGCAGTGATTAACTGATCTTATGAGATGGTGTTAAAGCACAACTAAACAAATAGATGAATCCGCTCAAAAAACAATGAACAGAGTAAAGGTAACGACTTGGTTCGGGCTCTCTGCAAGCTTTAGGAAATGACAAACTGATCACACATTCAAAGGCTTTGGTTGGTCCAGCCAAAGATACTCATCAAGCTTGTTGAAATTTCTGTTTCCTGATAGCAGTCCTGCACCACTTCATCAAAAATCTAATGGGGAGTGAGAAATGTTGTTTTCTCAGGGAAGTATAATTTCAGCAGACAACCAAAGTGACAGTGTCAAACAGGATACCACTCTTAAATATCTTGACCAACAACAATACATATCATTGTTTTTGCTTCTTCTGTTCGTGTAAAATACAAACTACTCTTGCGATGAAAATCATCAGCACATGCTCATAGCAAGTCTAAGGTGATAGACACTGTGAAAGCAACAAAGAAGTAAATAGAAAAAGATATGAAGTGTCTTGACGTGGTTTATGTAGCTCCTTTTGAAAACTTAAAAGGAAAAAAAGAATCACATTTGAGACAATTGCCGTATCAAAGCTAATTGCCTCATACTGGGCGAAGCCGTACAAAGCCAAAAGAGGGAGAAGTATTTACTTTTACTGAAAAAGCAGGACTTGAAAGTAATAGTATAAGGAGGCATCATTCAAAGCACATATAGGTGATGTCCAAATCTCTACAACAATAAGGTCACAATTCCAAGTTTAACTTATCGGGTTTATTCAAAATTCAGGGAAAATCAATTACTATAAACAGAAGGACAAAAAGTGCAACTATGTAGCGGATGCTACGTTCAAATATATCTGTATATAATCACTTGTAGGGAATCACGAAATGGCACATTGGACCATATAGCGAGATACATTTGGCCCCCCTAAAAGAAAAAACAACGAAAAAGTTCGTGCGATTCCCAGAACTCTGATTATAAAAGTGTTTGTAACAAACATAGTTTGCATAGACCAGGGCTAGATGGATTAAGCTAAATTGAGACCGTTCCTACCTCTGGAGAGTCATCACAGTCTCCAAAAACGTCAGCAAAGTCTGATGGACTTTTCCTCAGAGTCTGGTCAGCAGGAAGGGTGTTGTCATTGTAGGAGGACACAAACTTAAAGTCACTGGTCCGAGACCCTGTTGTCAGGTAGGCGTCATAATTGTAAGCGCTGCGTAAAGTTCCTGTGCCGTCAACATCTGCGTAATTTGGAGGCAGATACGCACTGGGGATGGCCACTGCTCCGTCAAACAACAGTCTGGGCTTTCTCCTGCGACAAAACCTCACACCCAGGATGATGATGATGAAGGTGAGGAAAAACGTAGACACACACACCAGCGCGATGATCAGATAAGAGGTCAGTTTGGAGTTCTTCTCGTCATAAGAAATGTCCTTCAGCTCTGGCACCTCAGCCAAGTTATCAGAAATCAGTAAATACATGGAGCACGTGGCTGACAGAGAGGGCTGTCCGTTATCTTTCACTGCCACAATCAGGTTCTGTTTCATGCTGTCAGATTCAGAAATGTCCCGCTGGGTCCTGATCTCTCCGCTGTGGACACCAATAGTGAAAAGTCCCGGATCACTGGATTTGACTATCTGATAGGACAGCCAGGCGTTCTGTCCGGAGTCCGCGTCCACCGCGATCACTTTGGACACCAGAGAGCCTCCGTGTGCAGCTTTGGGGACCAGCTCGGTCATGAACGAATTGCCCTCCGGCCCGGGGTACAGGATCTGAGGAGAGTTGTCATTTACATCCGAGATGAACACACTCACGGTCACGTTGCTGCTCAGAGGAGGAGAGCCGTTGTCTCTGGCCATCACGTGCACTTTGAAGCTCCTGAACTGTTCGTAATCAAACGACCTCACAGCGTGGATCACCCCCGTGTCTCCGTTCACAGACACATAGGAGGACACCGGGGCACCGTTCACCTCACCGCCTAACAGAGAATAAATCACTGTACCGTTCTGTCTCCAGTCGGGGTCTCGAGCACTCACTGAACATAAAGTGGAGCCAGGTTTGTTATTCTCACTCACATATGCGCTGTACGACTGCTCCTCAAACACAGGTGGGTTGTCGTTGATGTCTGCTACAGATATCTGAACACTTTTAGACGACGACAGAGGTGGAGAGCCCTCGTCAGTGGCAGTGATTGTGATGTTGTAATCAGACACTACTTCACGGTCCAGCTGTCCTGTGCTCACCAGAGAATAATAGTTTTTAATGGAAGGAACCAACTTGAAAGGGACATTTTGCTGAATGGAGCAGCGGACCTGTCTGTTAGTCTCAGAGTCTCTGTCCTGCACATTAATGATGCCCACCTCTGTACCAGGTGACACGTTCTCAGGTATGGGATTAGTCAGTGATTTTAATGTTATTACAGGGGGATTATCATTCACATCAGTTATATCTATAATTACTGTGCAATACGAAGTGAGCCCCGGTCCATCTTTTGCTCTCACTCGCAGCTCAATAGTTTCTTCTGTCTCATAGTCAATAGATCCGGTTACTTTTATTTCCCCCGTCTTTTGATTCAATGAAAACAAAGAAAGGTGGTCATTCGATGAATGATCGAAATTGTACATAATTTCACCATTTGCTCCCTCGTCTGCATCAGTGGCGCTCACTTTAACAACCACTGTATCTAAAGGTGCATTTTCGGGCAAAGTGGCTTTATAAACTGTCTGACTGAACACTGGGGCGTTATCATTAGCATCCAGTACAGTGACGTGTATGATCGCAGTGCCTGATCTCTGAGGAGAGCCTCCATCTACAGCTGTAAGCACTAATTTCAGTTCTTTATCCTTCTCTCTATCCAGTTCTTTCACCAAAACCAATTCGGAGTGTTTCCTTCCACTCGCCTCTGTATCTATATTAATTGTAAAATGTTCATTATTCTCTAAATTGTATCGCTGAACAGTGTTCGTTCCTATATCTGCATCGTGGGCCTCGGTGAGTAAGAATTTAGCACCTTTGTCCGCCGATTCCGTGATTTCAAACGAAATCATGTCTTCATTGAAGTGTGGGGCGTTGTCGTTTATGTCCTGAACATGGACACTAATCCGATGAAGCTCCAAAGGGTTTTCTAAAACAAGCTCCCCTTTCAACAAACACGTCGCCTTCTTTCCACAAAGACCCTCCCTGTCGATCCTGTCAGCCACAATCAGAGCCCCGGTGCTCAGATTGATATCACAATAGCGCTTATCGTTCCTGTCCGTCTCAATGCGAGCTTTACGCGCAGAAAGTGTGGCAATTCCAAGGCCAAGATCTTTAGCTATATTCCCAATCACAGAGCCACGTTTCATCTCCTCCGCAACAGAGTAGCTCACATCTCCACACACGACATGCAGGCTGAGGAAAAGAACAAAAACACAGCGTCCATAAATTGAAAATCCTCTGTGTGTCCTGTTCTCCATGATTAACCTGGATTTCATCTCGTCCTGGTTAGTTATCCTCGGTTATCAAAGACTGAACGACTCGTTGAAATAAACAATCCGAAAACCAGCGCAATGTGGGCCTTTAATATCGCCCTTCACCGACGAACACAGCACCACAATAACGCTTTGCAATGGTTGAAAAGAACACAGAGACGCTTGCACTGAAGGCCTTTGTTGGTGCACAGTGACACCAAGAGTTTAAAAAAGTTATAGCACTGCAAACTAAAGACAGACAGACATCCTCATAAATCCAGCCTCAATGGACGTTAATAATTGATTATTTGTTCACAAAACTAGCACGGGGATATTCAGTGTTACACAAGTACCAAAAATGTCCTGGATACCAATGTTTTTGTATTCCCTGTTGATGATCCAATGCTAACTTTTGATCAGTTGAAATTTTTATCACCACATATTTGTCACTTCTTTGTTCAACAAATATCAATGGAAAGAAAAAATCATAAGCATGCTCAATTTCATACACTGATAAACGGAATTAGATATTAATAATTATTGTTATTTTCATTTAAAAAAAAACAATTATAAAATAAATGTGTCCACTGAGACTCTCGCCATCAAATGTAAAATGTGAGAAATTTGCACCCTGAATCAAGACTTAACACAGCAATCTAAAATATCTGAGACCCGATGCACTTATTTTACTTTCTACCAGACATTTCTGTCCATTTATCATAAAAGAGACCAGCTCATCTGCCAGGGATGCATACCTGAGATAAGTCAGTGCAAAGGAAAACCAGACACATGAATCAAAAGCATATTTGTGGTAGAACTATATCTTGAATTTTCTTAAGTTGTCTCCAGTTATTCCCTTTTTAACAATGTAGGGTAAAGTAAAAGCTGACAAAAAGGGCAATGAGACATCTAATAAACAAAATGTACAAAAACAAAAAAATTTACTAACCAAAACATCTGCTGTGAACATTCTGACTTGTTTACTGGACAAGCTAAATAAACTACAATACCAAAGAAAGAAAATGATTAGTCATTACAACACTCTACAAGTCCTCTTGCTCTGTGTTGTGCGATCAAATTTATTTTTGAAAGAATCTTGTATTTCAGTCTCTTGTTCACCATCATCACGTGGTCTTCCAAAACGTCAATTCTACAGATAGTATTGTGACAAGTCTTCAGTAAGACATGGAGGTGCAGCTATTTGAAAAAGCTTGTTTTGGGCCAAGTTCTGAAGTGTTCCTTCGTAGATCTCTTTTTGAGGAAAAAGTAGCTTTCAATAATTCTTTGAAAGTGGGATGATATTTGAATTTATTACCATTAGCTCCCAATGACTTATTCAGTCCAACCTCTATTTTTTCTGTGTAGATTTCCATGTCTGCATTATTATTGCCTCTTTGCTTGGTATAAATAAATAAATACAGAAACCCATCATATATTTGCCAATTTACAGGGTTGTGTGAGAGTTGATGAAAGTATTCAAACTGTGAACCGACTGACATTACAACACTGTGTCTAAAATGTTTTTTTTTTGTTGTTGTTGTTGTTGTTTTTTTTGTTTTTTGTTTTTTCCATGGCCATGAAGTCACCCTGATTGATTTATTGCATATTAGTTCATTAGCCGATTGTAAATGAAACAAATTCAAAAGATGACTCTGCCACACGTTAGTAAAAAATCATATTCACATTTTCCTAACCTGGAATTGTTCGTGTAGGTTTTCAAGTTCAACCTCTCACCAGATGAGAAAATCAGTTTTTGGCAAAACCTCTAGGCAGACTAAAAACAAAACTTCCCTTTTCTGGATTAAAAGAATGATTTCCAAGAAAAACCTTCCCTGAAAGTCCATTGTACAGCCTATCATATTTTCAAATACAATCCATGAGAACACATGCTTTTCAACAGCATAACAGAACATTTGAAAGTAAACTATCCACTGTTCACCAGTATAATCTGAATAAAAACACCTAAGTGTCAACTGAACTCATTCTTGTGCTGTTGTCACAAAAAAAACAAAGTTGATGGGCAGATTTGTTGTAGTTGTTACAATATAATATGAAGATGACGTAAAGTAAAAGACAAACCATGTAGGGTATGAATCTGAATCGAAATTAAAATTAAAAGAAATATGGACTGTTCATAGATTTAATTTTAAAATATGATACTTAAGGAAGCAAAAATGTAAGTCCGAATATGACAAGTGGATACAGAGGTTCCTACCTCAGGAGAGTCATCACAGTCTCCAAACACGTCAGCAAAGTCTGATGGACTTTTCCTCAGAGTCTGGTCAGCAGGAAGAGTGTTGTCATTGTAAGAGGACACAAACTTAAAGTCACTGGTCCGAGATCCTGTTGTCAGGTAGGCGTCATAATTGTAAGCGCTGCGTAAAGTTCCTGTGCCGTCAACATCCGCGTAATTTGGAGGCAGATACGCACTGGGGATGGCCACTGCTCCGTCAAACAACAGTCTGGGCTTCCTCCTGCGACAAAACCTCACACCCAGGATGATGATGATGAAGGTGAGGAAAAACGTAGACACACACACCAGCGCGATGATCAGATAAGAGGTCAGTTTGGAGTTCTTCTCGTCATAAGAAATGTCCTTCAGCTCTGGCACCTCAGCCAAGTTATCAGAAATCAGTAAATACATGGAGCACGTGGCTGACAGAGAGGGCTGTCCGTTATCTTTCACTGCCACAATCAGGTTCTGTTTCATGCTGTCAGATTCAGAAATGTCCCGCTGGGTCCTGATCTCTCCGCTGTGGACACCAATAGTGAAAAGTCCCGGATCNCGTTCTGTCTCCAGTCGGGGTCTCGAGCACTCACCGAACATAAAGTGGAGCCAGGTTTGTTATTCTCACTCACATATGCGCTGTACGACTGCTCCTCAAACACAGGTGGGTTGTCGTTGATGTCTGCTACAGATAACTGAACACTTTTAGACGACGACAGAGGTGGAGAGCCCTCGTCAGTGGCAGTGATTGTGATGTTGTAATCAGACACTACTTCACGGTCCAGCTGTCCTGTGCTCACCAGAGAATAATAGTTTTTAATGGAAGGAACCAACTTGAAAGGGACATTTTGCTGAATGGAGCAGCGGACCTGTCCGTTAGTCTCAGAGTCTCTGTCCTGCACATTAATGATGCCTACCTCTGTACCAGGTGACACGTTCTCAGGTATTGGATTAGTCAGTGATTTCAGGTAAATAACTGGCGCATTATCATTCACATCAGTTATATCGATCATTATTTTTGAATCAGAAGAGAGTCCATAACCATCTTTGGCATCGATGCGCATTTCATGTTTAGAGTTACTTTCGAAATCGAGTTTTCCTTTGACTTTTATCTCTCCAGTTTTACTATCCAAAGCGAAAATTTTCCTTGCCCTTTCCGAAATGCGACTAAAATCATACGTCACCTCCCCATTTATCCCCTCGTCTGCATCAGTAGCACTTACTCTAACGACTAAAGTGTCAACAGCTGAATTTTCAGGCAGACTGGCTTTATAAACGGCCTGACTGAAGACTGGGGCGTTATCATTAGCATCAAGAACAGTCACGTGTATGCTTGCTGTCCCTGATTTCTGTGGATTACCACCATCAACAGCAACCAGCAAAAAAACAAAATCGTTTTCTTTTTCACGGTCTAGCTCTTTGTCCAAAACCAACTCGACATTTTTTGATCCATCGATTTCCCGAACAGATAAAATAAAGTGTTCATTGTTTTGCAAACTGTATTGTTTCACCGTATTTTGTCCGACATCAGCGTCATGCGCTTCGTTTACCCTGTAGCGAGCTCCCTTGACTGCTGACTCGCTAATTTCCAGCTTTATTGTATCCTTTGGAAAAGCAGGTGCATTGTCGTTTACATCCAGGATAAGAAGTGAAATGCGATGCAGCTCTAAAGGGCTCTCTAGCACTAATTCAAATTTGAGCATACACGACACCTTCTCCCCACACAGCTCCTCTCTGTCAATCCTCTCTCTGATTACAAAATTTCCCGTTTTCAGATCAATGTCACAGTAATGCTGGTAGCTTTCCTCAGCATCAACACGGGCTTTACGAGCGAGTAATTTCCCTGCATCAAGGCCGAGGTCCTTGGCAATATTTCCAACAATAGATCCGGGCCTCATCTCCTCCGGAACAGAATAGCTTAGGTCTGCACTGGTGGTGTGTACGACGACAGAAAAGGCGCACAGAAACAACAAACAAGACTCCAATCGAAGGTCCATCTTCTTTTTCCAAAACGGTCGGTTAATAAGTATTCCCTTCCATGTGATATACTAAACTATGAGATTAAATAAATGCACGCCGTCTCGCAGCAATGGCAGCTCAGGTAATAATGCTACAAATTTTCCTTTTGCAGTGGGTGGAGAATTTTCCTCCTTCACATCCGTGAGTGAGCAGCGACGCCGTGAGTCTATTTGGAATACTGCAAATGAATGCCTGGATTTTGAAAATTTCACATCTAAGGCTCGAAAACAATGAAACTGCAAAGCTACCACGCTACAAGGTGAGGGGGTAAAGTGGAATTCTCTTATTTGGAAGCATGATTATCAGTCTTTAGGTGCAAAAGGAGAACTCACAATTCAGCACCATGGAGAGCGTTTGAACGGCCAACTATCGACCTCACGTCCTCTCCTGTTCGCGCCCAAGATAACTAACTGTATAGGCAGGTCACAGCATATATCAGAAATCCGTTATACCATATCAAGCCATAAATGGAAGAAAACATTTGGAAACTTAGTATGAGTGGCACATAAACCTGCTTTCACCACGAGCACCCAAAAACTGACTTGTATCTCGCTTTCAAACCACTTTAGAATGAACGTGGGTCAAAAGGAAATACTTCGGTTACACGGTAGAAAGCGACCTTAGCAACAACAGGTAACCATGCAAACCAACTAACCAGTGTTACAGGGAGACGCATATACACAGCAACATGTTAAGAAAACTGGTTTGTTTCCAATTAGTAAAGCATGGTCATACATGGTTGTCACATGCACTGTGATTACTGTACAAATCCAAGTTTTCTATTTATTTATTTATTTATTTGGGGGGGTTCTTATTCACCAGAACACACTGATGGAAACCAAAAAATTCTCATATTTAGCTACATGAATAAAGTCTTGATATAAATGCTTAAATTTGAAACTTTAAGGAAATAGAAGGAACATATCAAATCGAAAGGAAAGAGAGCAACAACTGCAGTAGTTCAAATCTTCTAAAAAATATTTTGGAGACACGCATTTTGTCCTTGAAAAAAGGATAAATGTCTTACTTCGCAATTGATATTTAGGTGCAGATAATACTAATCTCACATGCGCATAAATACGGAAAGAGTAGACTGTGTATAGAACAGGACAATACGAGATCGATGATATGGACAAAAAAAAAAAAGAAACATCTCTGACAAGGAAAGACTTTTTTCCATCATGTCCACTAAAAATCAGTATATTTGTTCATGTTCATGAATTGATGGTCAGGGAGGCATGCGCTATGGAATCATGGACATTTGACTGCTTTAGATTGGAGTACACAGCGCATTCAAAAATGTGAGCGTGCAATACGTGAGGAAGACACATTTTCATTCGAAACTATAAATGGTCAAGTCTGAGATCTTCAGACCTGAAACTACATAAAAATAAGGAGCTGGAAGGCAAACCTATATCATTGGACTTCGATTTCGAAATCATATGTGAATATATGAAAAAAAGTTCATAAAGTATGTAATCAGTAAAAACAGCAGCTCCTACCTCAGGAGAGTCATCACAGTCTCCAAACACGTCAGCAAAGTCTGATGGACTTTTCCTCAGAGTCTGGTCAGCAGGAAGGGTGTTGTCATTGTAGGAGGACACAAACTTAAAGTCACTGGTCCGAGACCCTGTTGTCAGGTAGGCGTCATAATTGTAAGCGCTGCGTAAAGTTCCTGTGCCGTCAACATCTGCGTAATTTGGAGGCAGATACGCGCTGGGGATGGCCACTGCTCCGTCAAACAACAGTCTGGGCTTTCTCCTGCGACAAAACCTCACACCCAGGATGATGATGATGAAGGTGAGGAAAAACGTAGACACACACACCAGCGCGATGATCAGATAAGAGGTCAGTTTGGAGTTCTTCTCGTCATAAGAAATGTCCTTCAGCTCTGGCACCTCAGCCAAGTTATCAGAAATCAGTAAATACATGGAGCACGTGGCTGACAGAGAGGGCTGTCCGTTATCTTTCACTGCCACAATCAGGTTCTGTTTCATGCTGTCAGATTCAGAAATGTCCCGCTGGGTCCTGATCTCTCCGCTGTGGACACCAATAGTGAAAAGTCCCGGATCACTGGATTTGACTATCTGATAGGACAGCCAGGCGTTCTGTCCGGAGTCCGCGTCCACCGCGATCACTTTGGACACCAGAGAGCCTCCGTGTGCAGCTTTGGGGACCAGCTCGGTCATGAACGAGTTGCCCTCCGGCCCGGGGTACAGGATCTGAGGAGAGTTGTCATTCACATCCGAGATGAACACACTCACGGTCACGTTGCTGCTCAGAGGAGGAGAGCCGTTGTCTCTGGCCATCACGTGCACTTTGAAGCTCCTGAACTGTTCGTAATCAAACGACCTCACAGCGTGGATCACCCCCGTGTCTCCGTTCACAGACACATAGGAGGACACCGGGGCACCGTTCACCTCACCGCCTAACAGAGAATAAATCACTGTACCGTTCTGTCTCCAGTCGGGGTCTCGAGCACTCACCGAACATAAAGTGGAGCCAGGTTTGTTATTCTCACTCACATATGCGCTGTACGACTGCTCCTCAAACACAGGTGGGTTGTCGTTGATGTCTGCTACAGATAACTGAACACTTTTAGACGACGACAGAGGTGGAGAGCCCTCGTCAGTGGCAGTGATTGTGATGTTGTAATCAGACACCACTTCACGGTCCAGCTGTCCTGTGCTCACCAGAGAATAATAGTTTTTAATGGAAGGAACCAACTTGAAAGGGACATTTTGCTGAATGGAGCAGCGGACCTGTCCGTTACTCTCAGAGTCTCTGTCCTGCACATTAATGATGCCCACCTCTGTACCAGGTGACACGTTCTCAGGTATTGGATTAGACAGTGATTTTACATTGATCTCAGGTGGGTTATCATTTACATCTGTGATTTCAATTATCACTTTTGAATCTGAGGTCAGGCCGTAGCCATCTTTTGCGTCCACTCTGATTTCATATATTGATTCCTTCTCAAAATCCAAGTGACCTATTAGTGTGACTTCTCCTGTCGTGTGATTCAAAGCAAATACTCGTCTACCTGTGTCTGAAATACGACTCAGTTCATATGTCACTGCACCATTCAGACCCTCATCTGCATCTGCTGCAGCTACTTTTACTACTGCACTACCTATGGGGGAGTTTTCAGGCAGACTGGCCTCATACACAGTCTGACTGAACACTGGGGCGTTATCATTAGCATCCAGGACAGTCACATGTACCGTTGAAGTACCAGTTCTCTGTGGCCTTCCTCCATCTAATGCCGTGAGCGTTAACCACAATTCGTGCTGTTCCTCTCGGTCCAATTCCTTATTCAAAACAAGCTCTGCAAATTTACCCCCATCTGATTTTGTCTGGATTTTCAACACCAAATAATCGTTTGCCTGTAGGGCATAGCTTTGAACAGCGTTTTGCCCGATGTCTATGTCATGTGCCTCTAAAAGCCGAAACCGAGATCCTTTGTCAGCAAATTCATTGATTTCTATCTTGATTTCATTCTTTGCAAAAACAGGAGAATTGTCGTTTATATCTTGTATTTGCAGTACAATGCGGTGCAGTTCAAGAGGGCCCTCTAGGATTAACTCACATTTTATGATACAAGACACCTTTTGACCACAAAGCTCCTCTCTGTCAATTCTTTCAGCTATAATAAGGTCTCCGGTGTTAAGATTTATATCACAGTACCGTGCACGATTCAGCTCGCTGTCAATACGAGCCTTTCGAGCGGTAAGTTTCCCCACAATCAGTCCGAGGTCCTTGGCAATGTTTCCAATGATAGATCCAGGTTTCATTTCCTCGGGAATAGAAAAGCTCATGTCTCCGCTGCAGATGCAAAGGAGCTGAAACAAGAAAGCGAGCAGGCCCGTCCCTGAATATGTTATGTGTGCCATCCTGGCAGGAGAATAGAAAGAAAGTCAAAAACGTGGTATGATGTTATTTATCCCGTGCGAAAATATTTGAAGTCGTCTATTGTGATGCACGGGGCATCAGCGTTACTTTAAATTTCGAAAGACTGACGAAGACACATCCGAGGGTGGAATACGTCCAGCAGAAAATTAAGACTGGAGTAACAAAGCAAGGGGTGGGACGAGTTTCCTCTGCAGGTGAACAGCGACACTGTGAGTTCATTTATAGCACTGCATGTATTTAAAAAAAAAGGTCTAAAAAACCATTACTGACCAATCCAGCAGCAAAAAAATACAATAAAACAAACCCGTCACAATAAAATCAAAATATGATTGATTAATTACGGAAAAAAAACAGGGTAACCTTCAAATGCCAGGGCAACAAAAAGGCCCTCACAACTTTCTCAAGAAAATAGTCATCTGGCTTCTCCTACAAATCAAATATCCTGAGGTTTCAAAAAACTTTTGATCTTAACCTTAGAAAGTACTATTCCCGTCCAGAGAGACCATCAAAGACCTGACTATCACTGGGGTGCTTGAGAGAAGAAAAGTACCAGGAATCTTGAATGGGAGATAAGCATGTAAAGACATCGTGGTCCATAAAGGTTTGAATTAAAATAATTTTTAAGTGAGGGACATTAGATAGCCAAAATATGTACCAGAGAACCACAAATAAAAATATCTTCTTTTGGTTTTGGACCCTTATGTCCAGAATTTGTTTGGAGCAGCAATGCTACAGATGTCACCTGGTGTTTGTGCATTAAAAATCTGTATTAACATAAATAATAAAAGAGAAACATTATAAATAGCTCTATGAAAAGCAAGTGGTGTTGAATCACTCCTTTATGAGCCTATGCACTGAAGTCTTTAGCATTACCTTCTTCATTATTAAGAGAAATTTAAACAGCATTTTATTGATGTTTTCAACGTTTTTTTTTCCCTAAAAAAGAACGGGGGAAATCACAAGTCTGTCACCTACTGTATGAAGTAAATGTGTGTCTCGCAAACCTTCTTTGACCACACCCAAAAATACTTACCAAAATCTACCCTAGGAGCCTCACTTTCCCTCTTTCCCTCCACTTGCATCAGACAAAAACAGGAACTGACCACTGAGTCATATGAGCTTTGCAAACCCACAAGTGTGAAAAAAAATCATGAAAGAAATTCCTGGTAATTGAATGTTTGTTTCATTACTGATCAGTTGTTAATCAGATACCTTAATCTCAGTTATTTGTTGAAAATGTATGGATTGGTGCATATTTGTGTAAGTCGGATAATATTTGAGTCACTATTTTTTTGCAGTATTATTTTGAGCATCTAGATTTTCAAAATTTATTTATATTATATCTGAGTTAAATCATCCTTACCCATTCATATCTCTATATTCAACCAAATATGAGACAACTGAGGGCACATCACACGTCCCAAGTCCCAACACCATCCAGAAGCAGAGTTGTTCCCTGGTTTGAAATTTGGATCCATCTGACTTGTTGATCAAGTGGAGTCAGTCCCTTTTCTTACTGTTCAATGACTGGGGCTCCTTTGCTGATATTTTTTGTATTATTGTTTTAGTATTCGTCAAAAATGTATCTCAGATGCTTGACATTACAAATTTCCACCATGAGTAGGTTTTTATCAGTTTGTAGTTTGACAGGATGTGGTCTCTTTCTCCTAACTACTTTGGGTCAACAACAACTCAAAAGTACAATTAAAATGTGCAAAATTAAGAGGGGTTATAGCTAACAAGAGAGCAGAAAAACTTGCCCAGTGCTAACTTAAAAGTACAAATCAATAAAACCATGTTCACTCACAAAAAGGCAACAGCAAAATATCAGAAAGAATAAGGTGAAATATTTCTTTCCACAATCTAAGACAATATTAAAAGGTCAATGTAACCCAGTATTATCCTCCATAAAACCAAGCCAAAATGTAAGCCACATAAATTAATAGTGATAGATGGTTGGTATCCTTCTGTAGTCTTTTAAAATGGCATTTCATAGAGCTTTGATACTTGATGAGCAAATCGGTTGTGTTAGAATAGAGTCCTGATATTCATAAAGGTCGTCATGACTATAACCAATGAAAACTACTGCAGAAGAAAGGCTACAAGTTGGTTATTGTTGACAGGGACCATTTTAAATCACTGGAGAGGGACACTTCCTTTTAAAAAAATCTATTTTTTGAAAAGAAAAGGGATACATCTTTCCCCCAACAATATTTTAATAACACCAGTGTCTTGCTAACATACGTGTCCAATACAACATGATCAGACAGCCTCTTAGGCTATGACTTGAGTTGACTTGTTTTTTTCTAGGCCAACATCACATGAAATGACGCACAAAAAAAAAAAAAAGTTTTAACTGAAGCCGCTCTCAACAAAATAGTAAGTATTGCCTCAGGCAGATTTAATAAAACAGAAAACAACAAGAGTTTTTATTTTACATGTTGTTGATATATGAAAGAATACGCCAATCTATGAAAGGAGAGCTATTGCTGTTTGTATCATGTTATGGAACAAAGTCAGTCCTAACCGCAGCCTGCAGGACAGACTTATGCAGATAAACAGAGGAGCTAAGTCATGTGCTGGTAGCCGTAAATAATTTGAAGAACGATCATAAATAAATAAAAAAAATAGATTTCGAGTCGGGATGAGAAAGGATGTGATTTTCATTCAAAACTGTAAATGGTCAAGTCTGAGATCCTCGGACCTGATACTACATAACAATAAGGAGCTGGAAGGCAAACCTATATCCTTGGACTTCGTTTTCGAAATCATATTTGAATAAATGAAAAAGTCTACAAAGCAGCAGTTCCTACCTCCGGAGAGTCATCACAGTCTCCAAACACGTCAGCAAAGTCTGAAGGACTTTTCCTCAGAGTCTGGTCAGCAGGAAGGGTGTTGTCATTATATGAGGACACAAACTTAAAGTCACTGGTCCGAGACCCTGTTGTCAGGTAGGCGTCATAATTGTAAGCGCTGCGTAAAGTTCCTGTGCCGTCAACATCTGCGTAATTTGGAGGCAGATACGCGCTGGGGATGGCCACTGCTCCGTCAAACAACA
>RPOG01006465.1:0-23780 GCA_008086565.1 Thalassoma bifasciatum | reverse complement strand
TCTTTACTTCAGCGTGACCTGAGGAAACAGATTCCCGCGGTAAGAAAAGTCCAACTTTTTATCCCCCGCTGTCAGAAACAAGCGAACCAAATTCTCCTTTGTGATTTATGCGCTCGTAAAAACACTTCAGGAGCCGACATATTTCACCTGAAGCGTCATTCAGTCGAATTTCTGTCACGAGTACGAGAGGCTGAGAGCCATTTACCAGCTGGAGAGTGCAAAAAGCTCTGCAGGGAATACACACACACACACACACACAGACACACACACTTACAGGGTTCACATACTCACATCACATGCATCTCAGCGTCACGGCGTATGTGTGGCTCTCAGGTTTATTTCCGAGCTGAGAAGTCGGTTATACCTCAGGTGAGAAAGCAGGAACAGAAAATAGATCCAACTCGATCGGCACAAACCTCTGAGAGAGTCTGAAAGTAAAAAGCTCAGATTGAGAGAATCTGCTGGATCTGAACATCGTCTGCATCATTGTTTTATTCATGTTCAGCTCTAAATAATGACTAAATCAAAACATCAGAGCGGATCCGAGCGCTTGTTAACATTTTATTTCACGGGTCACAGATTCCTGATTATTCCCCAGAAATGAAACAAAACATAACTGTAATTTCCAGAGACTGAGTCACTGATTACAGGGAGAAACAGGAAGTGGTTAATTGACGCTTTACCCTAATTAACCCTTCAAACACTCCTGACCGCTCCTCCTCGGATCGAGGGTGAAACGTTGGAGGCCGAACATCTCAGCGGTTTGGTTTAATTATGAATCTGCATCATCACAGCTTTAATAAAGCTCTGAAAAATTTTAGAAAATAACAAAAAAATGAAAAGCATAACCTGAACAACACAAACGCTCCAAACTGAGTCAGACTTCTGTTGTGTAAATTGTAAATAGATTCAAACAATTCACTTAAAAGCACAAGACAAGATATTTAATGTTCAAACAGATAAACTCTTTTGTTTTTGTAAATATTCACTAAGTTTTACTTGAATATGGATTTGACATATTTTTTTAAAACAGCCCAAGCTTTTAGTGAAGGTTTTATCTGGTGTTTAAGACTTCTTTTTTTTAATCTAGCTTCTTTTTTAAATGGTCTATAACACTGATTCCCAACCTGTGGTCCGTGGCCCCATGGTGGGCCGCCAGGGTCTTACAAGTGGGCCGCCAAATCATTTCCAAAATAGCATAATTTTAGTGGAGGGTGATAATATAAAGATACAAATATACAGAATAATGAATGATGTTAAAACCGAGATAAGTTTTAAAACAAATGAAAACTGTTCAAATAGTCATATCGAAAAAAAAACCTTTAAGAGAGCATGTTAGAGCCCAGTATGTAACATGACCCAAAATGCAACAACAACCTGAAATGCACCAAAAAAATAAAAGAAATAAAACCGAAAATAACAAAGTTGCTGGGCCGGAAAGTCACAAAAAGAATGCAGTACAACCCAAAATATAATAACTGACCCACAATGTAACAACTTGTCACACTCTGTACTTATTGGGTCAGAGGTGGGCCGCAAACATTTTTGAGACTCAAAAGTGGGCCCTGAGTTGGAAAAGGTTGGGAACCACTGGTCTATAACTGTTATCCCCTTGTCTTCTACATCTCATCATGTTTTTAAATTTTGATCTGTTTTGTTTTTGTTCTTTCTTTGCTTTTTTCAAACTGCTTGAAAAGTAGAGTTATTATCGTTGTTGTTATTGTTATTTGATGTCTGCAACATGTTCCTAAAAATCTTGGACAGGTTCAACAAAAGTCTGTTAAAGTTACTGATGCTGAAAAAAAACAGCTGTTTGGATCATTCCACAGGTGAACAGGTTGATTTAAACAGGTGAGTGTCATGATTGGGTATAAAAGGAGCATCATCCCCAAAAGGCTCAGTCCTTCACAAGCAAAGATGGAGCCAGGTTCACCACTTTGTCAACAACTGTGTGAGCAAATAGTCCAACAGTTTAAGAACAATGTTTCTCAACTTTGTCCAACTGCAGGAATTGATGGATTTCATCATCTACAGTCCATAATATCATCAAAAGATTCAGAGAATCTGGAGAAATCTCTGCACGTAAGCAGCAAGGCCCAAAGCCAACATTGAATGGCCGTGACCTTTGACCCCTCAGGCGGCGCTGCATTAAAAACCCACATCATTGTGTAAAGGATATTAGCACGTGGGCTCAGGAACACTTCAGAAAACCATTGTCAGTTAACACAGTTCATCACTACATCTACAAGTGACAGTTCAAACTCTACCATGCAAAGACAAAGTCACACATCAACAACACACACAAACGCTGCAGAACTCTTTTTGGAAATCATGGACGTGGTGTCCTCCAGGCCAAAGAGGGAAAGGACAATCCAGATTGTTCTCAGGTCAAAGTTCAAAAGCAGCATCTGTGATGGTATGGGGGTGTGTTAGTGCCCCATGGCATCATGGGTAACTGTCCCAGTATCTGTGAAGGCAGCATTAATGCTGAAAGGTACAAACAGGTTTTGGAGCAACATCTGCTGCCATCCAAGACACTTTGTCTTTTTCAGGGACGTCCCTGATTATTTCAGCAAGACAATGAAACCAAGACACATTCTGCTCCTGTTACAACAGCGTGGCTCCGTAGTAGAAGAGTGCAGCTACTAGACTGACCTGCCTGCAGTCNCATCAACAACACACACAAACGCTGCAGAACTCTTTTTGGAAATCATGGACGTGGTGTCCTCCGGGCCAAAGAGGAAAAGGACAATCAGGATTGTTCTCAGGTCAAAGTTCAAAAGCAGCATCTGTGATGGTATGGGGGTGTGTTAGTGCCCCATGGCATCATGGGTAACTGTCCCAGTATCTGTGAAGGCAGCATTAATGCTGAAAGGTACAAACAGGTTTTGGAGCAACATCTGCTGCCATCCAAGACACTTTGTCTTTTTCAGGGACGTCCCTGATTATTTCAGCAAGACATTGAAACCAAGACACATTCTGCTCCTGTTACAACAGCGTGGCTCCGTAGTAGAAGAGTGCAGCTACTAGACTGACTCCAGAGCTTCAACAATTAGTTTCCTCAGTTCACAAACACTTGTGAGTGTTGTCAAAGGAAAAGTGATGAAACACATGAACCTGTGAAGTGTATCAGTTTGAACAATAAATATCTTGTCTTTGTTGTGTATTTAATTGAATGTAGGTTGAACAAGATCTGTGAATCATTGTTTTCCGCTTTTATTTACATTTTACTCCTCACTAGAGTCAGGGTTGTATGTGCAAAATGAATGATTGATCCGTCTCATCTGGTTTCAAATCTGCTGCTGATCAAACTGAACAAACAAACTGGTTCTTCTGGGTTGAAGCCAAAAACAAACTGATCCTTTGTTCAGTCCTGGGACTAAATTTAAGACACACACAGCATCAGTGAGTGATTTCCCTCCTGTTTGTGACCTGATTTTCTTCTTTTGGGTTCTGGAAACGTTTCTCGTTGGTGTTTGAAGGTGCGGCCAGCTGATCCTGGTTTAGTTCCTGGACAGGTAGTACAAACTTAAAAGTAGGTCACACAATACCTGCCTCCTAAAATTAGCCGCTCGTGACGTTAAAGCGGCGTTTGTATACCGTGCTGGAACATCTCTTAACGGATGCTAAACGGCCTTCTGTCTCTCCTGGATGATTTTGTTTTGAACCTGCAGATATTAAGAGTCCAGATGACTAACACGCCGCCACAGTCACTTAATATTCCTCTGAATGCAGCAAACAAATAAAGATGCATCTCACACCTGTCAGAGAAAGAAAGTGAGGAGGAGTGGAAACATTTGTGCAGCAGCGACCATCTGCAGCAGATCATGCTCCGTCATTTCTTTAAAAGGGCTTCCAGGTGATGTAACAGCCTCAGGCGGCCATGTTGATGGTAATCCTACGCAACAGTAGCTGTGCACTGATGATTACTTCAGACCAGATTGGGAGGATTTTGGACTATTTTGGTCCTGAACATAAAAATCAAAAAAGTACAAGCTGCTCATAGTGAAACAGAAGTTTATTTTGGAAGTTTTAAGTCTGAGTAATATCGACCAATCAGGTGTCAGCAGGCTGTGTGTCATACACCGTCACCTCTGTGAATGCTGACTGGACTCTTAGTAATGCAGCACCGAGAAATAATAAAATTACGCAAGATAAAATGTCAAAAAACTACTAACTTAAAGAGGGGTATTGTGCTTATTGTACTGAGGCCTGTTGGGGATGGAGACCTTGGTGTGTGAGGTCCATGTGAAGCATACTATTCTTGATTACTTGATAATATCAGATAATGCGAGAATGAAAACTGAAGGTAAGAATTGTTTCAAACTTTTAAATGAAAGGTCAATATTTTCATATAAAAAGTGAAAATTTTGAGAAATAAAGACAAAATTCTGAGACAAAAAGTCAAGATTTGAGATGAAACTATTCAAGTTTAACATTATGTGAAAAAAGTCCAAACTTTCTCATTTAAGGTCAAAATTTTAAGATGACGAAGGTCTAAGATCAAAAGTCTACATTTTGAAATAAAAAGTTGAAATTTTGATATAAAAAGTCAAAATTCTAAGATTTAAGTCAGAATTATGGGAAATAAATACAGAGGCAAAAAAATAATAACAAGAAGATTTTTCGATAAGTTGTAGAATTTTGACTCTTGCCAAAACCTAATACACATTCCTGCTTTTTCTGAACTGGACTTTTTAAATTGTATTTTTACTTATAAAAACTGAAGAACAGAAAGAGCTATCTTTGACTCTTGACTTTTGAAAATAACGTAGTGCAAATTATCCTTAACCCTCTGATGCATGAATTGTGAAAGCCAGTGTCTGGATTTTTCCTTTGAGTGTTTTTATTTGTCTTAAGGCATGAAAAAAAGTTTTCAAATTTTTTCTTCAAATATTTGTAACAGAACATTCAACATAAAAAAGAGTGAAATTAATGTAAACATAACTTCTTTTTTTTTTGACTTCCTTTTTTTTTTTTTTTTGGTAATTTCATGAATAATCATTTTTTTTATGCTTTGCAAAACATTTTGACTCTCTGTCATCTATTTCAACATTGAAAAATGTATAGTTATTACGCTGTTTTACCCTCAAATGTTTGTATATAACTTTTTTTTTTTTAATATATATCTTTGGAAAAAGAATTGAAAACATTTTCTCAGGCCCTAAGAAGAATAAAAATATCCTGACACAGGCTAATCTAAATTTCCACCACATGAACCATTGAATTTAGGAGTAAATAGGTTTTAAATAGGTGTTTACTGTAGTGACCACTATGCACCACAGGGTGAATTGTGTCAAGTTAAATAAAATAAAATAAACAACAATCCCAAAGAAAAAAGTATTTTCCCAATTGTCTCACACTCAAGACAGGTGTGTGTGAAACAGCTGATACAACAGATCCTGGGTCAGTCAGGAGCAAAAAAATAAATCGCAGCATTGGCGATCATATAAGTATTTTACTATATATATATTTATTACTATTAGTATATTACTTCATATTGATCACATTATTTTAGTGCCCCTGAACACTGCAATTTTTGCACAGTTTATTATTTTATTCTGTCTATTTGTTAAAAAGGCTAGCTGATTGTGTTCTTCTTTTTTTATAGTATAGTTGTATATATTTATTATTCTCATTTCTATGATTGGGCTTGCTCCGGGACCAGGGTAACCTAATTTTGTCCCACCCATGTTTTACATGGGTTGAATGACAAAAAAACTCCTTGAATCCTTGAATCACATGATCATGTCTGAAATCGCAATTTCAGTCAAAAAGCGATAAATCGTTCAGCTCTATTTGAGAAGGCAGCATAGCCCCTCTTTAATGTCTAATTTGACTCAAGGAGAGAGCTGCCCACCAAAGAGTCACTCTACAACTCAAAACTGACCAAATACATCAATGAAATCCATGAATTTAATCAGAAATGATGGAATAACTGGTGTTTGTAGCTGGGTGTTCCCTCCTTCAGCCTCAGGCTCAGTTTCCCTGTCAGATTTCTCCCCCATCGCTCGACTAACTCGTTTCCTCCACAGATCGATACTCGGCATCGATGGCCGCTTACACGTTGAAACCAGAAGTCGCATTTCACGCATGACTCCACCTCAAACCTCAGCGCCACAGAGACGCCACAGAGACGGCGCTCCACGGCAGCAGAGCGCTTCTTTAAGAGGTCACAGCTGAGTTTGTGGAGCCTGAAAGAACAGACTGAGGGAAAATTCACATTCACACCAACGTCCTGCAGCCGCACTCGCCGCTCCACCGCCACCACTGCCGCCGCTTCACTTCTACCTGCATGTGGAGGGTTGGCGGGTGTTAATTTCAAGGCCTGACTGTTGCCATCCTGCTCAGCCAATTATTTCCATTTAAAACACACACACACACTAATACACACACACACACACCAACCCACTCACACAGGCGCACACACATCTGAGCACCTTCTGGTTGGTCTGTTCTTCCGGGGGTGTTTGAAACCCACAAAATACCGCAGAACACAAAACTCTGATTAATCTCTCTCTCCATTTCATGCACACACACACACACACACACTCACACACACAGAAAACACACTGGAAGCCACAGTTGGAGCTGCAGCCTGTTTCTCCCTGTGCTGCAGTAAAGCTGCTCGGTGTGTATAGGATCTGAGTTGAGCAGACATAATAAGCCCTGATCATCCGCCCACAGCCCTCGACACACACACTGATCACACACACACACACACAGATACAGTATAGCACAGGGTGGTTAGCATTTTGCTGCATCATGCCTCGCTCGCTCAGTCTGAGGAAACTGGAGGCTCTGAATCTGCCAAAGATGTTTTTTCATTTTTTTTTTTTCCAGCCCAGAGTAATGATCTCTACAGCTTCTGTTCTGTTCGCAGAGACTCCTCTTCACTCTGCGGTCATTACCAGGAAGTATCCCTGCCTCAAACACTTCATTATCTCCAGCAGTTTTCAGTCCAACCCCCCGACACTGAAGCCACATCTTCACCAGCGGCTCAGAAGAGGAGCCCACTACTTTCATTTTCCAGGGATGAGAAGAAGAAAATAACCACAGAAACACAAATGAAAGGGTGTGTTTTCTCAGAGTGGAAGATGTACAAAAGATTCTGCTGGACAATTTAATCTGAAGGTTGAGAAAAAGTGCCAGAAATCATCTGATTTTCCTCAGCAATGTGTGGTTTCTGTGCAGTTAGAGTATCATCTGTTTGTGAGCTCAGTAAAACAAAAACCAAGCAGCATTCTCTGCTCTGAAAATGTAAAACCCATGCAGAAGAGCTAAAAACTGCAGTTCCTTAAGTGTCCACTGGAGGCTGGATGCAGAAACACCACAAACCACATACGCACCCATTCAAAATCTCAACAGTGGAAATAAACATGTTCATAACCTGGTTCAAAACATGATTTCAGTCCTAATAGATCATTTTTCTGTACGTACACGCTGAACAGGGAAGGGTTTTTCTATGACATGTTATTTTTGATTCATTTAACTTTCAAGTTTTGCCAATTTCAGGGAGTAGTACATTTGGCCACCACAAAGAGAAATAAACACAATGTGCACTTACGATCCAGTTTTGTTTCATTTGGCGTCATTTACAGCTGAGTACCAAAATACTGCGAGCTGAGATGTTTTCAGAAAACAAATTAAGTTTTGCAGTGTCACCAAAAATGTACAAAAGCGTCTAATAACAGACCAAAAATAAAACTATTAGCTGCAAAGTAAAAAGAAGGAGGAGGAGAATCCTCAAACTGTCGTGTTGTACTTTAAAGATTCCCACAGACGTCTCACTTTATGAGTCTCACTATTTTCTCACTCCCAACAAACTTCCTGTTATTAACCTGTGTATCCTTCAAAATAAGGGCATGCAGTAAAAGTGACATTACACCACAAAAATTCAGTGAGAGCTCAGGCTCAGAGACAGAAGTCACTAACAGAGCACCAACAACAATATCCAGGTAGATTAATTATGGAAATGAAAGTTAGATTAAGTCACCTTCAACTTTCTGGTGGAGCCAAGTAAAAAAGAGAAATAAAAATATTATCTCTTCTTCTTCAGAAGGTTTAGTCTCCTTTTGGCTCTTTCCCGAAGTTTCTTATATCCCTGATAAAAACTACTCACGAACGGCAGCTGTCAACTATCGTAAAACGAAACTTATATCGCAGTTTTTAACGTCCAATAACTAATGAGAAACTAACTTCTCAGAAAAAAAAACACTTGAACACAGTGCAGCCAAATTACATCGTCAAACCACCTTAGCGTAAGGATGAGAGAAACATTTCTACAAGGTATCATAATTCTTTACAGTGTCTCGACTCACATCTGGAATGCATGGGGAGGCGGGGCTTATGACCTATACTGCAGCCAGACACCAGGGGGCGGGGCATCTGCTGGAACATCCACTGATTATACAGTCTATGGCTAAAAGAGCTGGACTTTAGGGCTGAAGTGTGCCTAAGCGTGGCAAAGTTTGACCGCCCCTTAAGTATCGGGTTGAATAGCAGAAAAACTCTTCAATATTGGAGGCTTGGACGAGTTTAGAGTTGACACTTTCACCTTGACAACAGGTTGTTGCGGTGAATGTACGAGTGTTTATTCTTCAGTTTTTCCCTGGTGGTGACTTGCGTGTAAAGAGCTGGTAAAGTCTCAGAGCCTTGAGTAAACGTCCTGGATCTGTTTCAGCTCAGCAGCAGGTTTGTCACAGAGTCAGAAAAGAAACTCAACCCTGAGAGTTTTTTCTGAACTTTAGAGCGGAAATTACAACCCAAGCGCTCGGTCAGCAGAGTCCGAGACGACACGAGGAGATGGAGAGTGTTTTCTTTCTGAACGCCAGCCAGACTTTTTTGCAGGGAGTCTGAGCGGAGTCTGACAGGCTTTTTTAGGGATTTCACGCTCGTGTGGACGCATTATTTCCTGCTTCACACTGGTCTGCAGACGGGGAATGACATGAGATTAACCTCCTCGGGTACAGGAGCCGAGACAAAGGTTGAGGGAGTCCTGCTTTAAAGTGCTGTCACTGCCACAGCTCTCAGTCATCGTCTGTTTTTCTTTGACTCCTTTAAAGCTCGGAGCCATTTTGTTCCAGCTGATTATCAAAATGGAGTTGATTCAGTCGACTTTCTGGAGGATGAATCAGGCCTGTAAACCTGCTGATTGTCGAACTCGCAGGTTTTCCTTTCAGCTCCTCTCTCTCCTGGATGTGACGTCAGCGCTCGCTCTCTCCGCGAGGCGTGAGTCAGCGCCGACAGCTCCTCCTTCCGCCGAATGCTCGGGGTTTTTTTTATACATTGAGGTGTGAAATTTAAACTCTTCTTCATCTTCACAGGAACAGGCGAGAGCAAGTCGAGGAACAAAAGGTGTGTCAGGGACGGGAAATAAACTCAGACTCGGAAATGGAAACAGTCAATCGAAGTGATTCATCAGCAGGAAACAGAAAAAGGAGACGACGAGGACGAGGATTCTCATAAACTGATGAGAAATGAGACTTAAAGAGGGGGTGTTGTGCTGTTTGAGTCTTCATTTTGTACCTCCGGTGTCGCCGTGGTATCTTCTCATGATTTCCAGCTCAAAAAAATCCTAGTTTTTTTCTTTCTGGTGATTTAGAAAACCCTGTCTGAAAAACTTCATTTTGGCTGCTGCCTCTTTAAGACCCCCTTCACTCTGATTGGCCAGCCCTCCAGAGACCTGTTGGGGGTGGAGCTATAGGTGTTTAGGAAATCCTTTGGTGATGACTTCATGATTTCAGCAAGTTTCGCGGAAATCTCTTGACGGTTGTTGCTCTTTACCTATGTTTTCACTATAACACACAGAATACCCCCTCTTTAAGTTGATTGACCTATAATATTCCAAGATGAAAAACAGAACTTGCATTTTCTTTTACCTCTTTTCGCTCAGTGTGTGATTTAATCCTTTGCAGAAAAAAAAATTCACTGCAGCAGTTATTTTTTAAAAATTTGAGCCTTGCCTTTGCTACCTCTTTAAAACCCCCTTCACTCTGATTGGCCAGTCCCGAGAGATCTGTTGAGGGCGGGGCCATAGGTTTTTTGTGAGATCCTCATGTGATGACCTCATGATTTCAGAAAGTTTTGTAAAAATTCTCCCAATTGCAATCGCCTTTTCCCTATTTTTCTACCCTTGAGGCGCTGGGTACCCCCTCTTTAAGTTGATTGACATATAGGATTCCAAGACACAAAACTAAACTTGCATATTCTTGTCCCTCTCTTCTCTTAGTGTGTGATTTGATACTTTGCAGAAAGAAGATTTCATTGCAGCAAATATATTCAAAAAATTTAGAGCTTTGCCTTTTCTGCCTCTTTAAGAGCCCCCTCACTCTGATTGGCCAGCCCGCTAGGGATCTGTTGGGGGCGGGGCTAAAGGTGATGATGCGATCCTCATGTGATAACTTATTGAATTCAGGAAGTTTTGTAAAAAATCTCAGGACTGTTGTGGCTTTTTTACCCATTTTGTTCACTTTAAGGCGCAGAGTACCCCCTCTTTAAGTTGATATGATGAATAATGTTACCAGATGAAAAGTGAAACTTGCATATTCCTGCTTCTGTTCATCTTTTTGTCCCTCAGTATGAGATTTGATCCTTTGCAGAGAAAAGATTTCGCTGCAGCAGTTATATTTTAAAAATTGGAGCTTTGCCTTTTTCTCCTGCTCCAATTTCACTTTTGAAGCTGGATCCGACCTGATTGTATCAAAAATCGTCGGCTTTGTGCTCGGCATCCAGTTTACAAAGCACTTTCAAAGAAAAGTGAGAAGTCTTACAGGTGCACTATTCCTGTAACGATGCAGCTCCTTCTGTTTTTGAGGAAGCAGCGAGCAGAAATCTGAGCAGAGAGGAAAATCGTAATTTTCACTCTGCTCATATTTTGATTTGCACAAATTTCAAACAAGATGAGTGAAAAGAAACTTGACTTTAAAGCATCAAACCAGAGCTGCAACTGGAAAATAAAACAAAATAAAGAAACAACCCTAACATGAAATGTCAAAGGTTTTCACCCTCCCTTCTCCCCAGAGGATGAACCCTTTAAGCTGATTTTAACAACCTGAGGCCCCTCACCTGAAATAGAAGGTCTTTCCTCCTCTTCCAAAAACTAAACTTCAACTTGAGATTCATAAAAATTCCAAAAAGCATTTAAAAAAAAAAAAATTGAAAGCTTATGCATCATGTTCTTGCTCCCCAGATGACTAACTTGTATATTTCACAGGCTTCATTGTCTTACAATTATCACGGCCAAGCAACAATATCTTAATCTTAATCGTGAACAACAAACCAAACCTGAAAATAAATCATTTTTCAGAGCCATTACCAGGAAAACCCATGTCATTCCTGCTCCC
The DNA here is from genome assembly GCA_008086565.1 of Thalassoma bifasciatum. Taxonomy (NCBI): domain Eukaryota; kingdom Metazoa; phylum Chordata; class Actinopteri; order Labriformes; family Labridae; genus Thalassoma; species Thalassoma bifasciatum. Next base: position 12,435 of record RPOG01006465.1, on the reverse strand, counting down.
CAGAGGATGATAAACATACATTGAAATGACTGTTTCTTCTTCCGAAAGAAAGCACCACGAATGCTAAAAGTCTTTCCAATCAACCTGGAAAAGTTGAAATCTTAAAGTAAGAAAGTCATAACATTTACAGATTTCCTTCATGCTCCCCAGATGATAAGCCCATAAAAAATACTGTTGAAAACTTCTTCATTTATCACCACTAAAACGGCAAAAACAAAAATAAGGCACACAAGTCAAGCAAAAATCAACAGTAGAAGTAACAGGAAATGTCTCATTCCTGCTCCTCAGAGGATGAACCTTATAGATTCTAATTTTTCTTCATCTCAAGCTCAATCAACAAGAGACACCTCTCTATGCAAAAGGATCAAAATCTTAAAAACTCGGAAAAATCTTAAAAGCTTATTAGGAAAACCGCCACTAAATAACAACTTGCTCCTGCTCCCCAGAGGACAAACTTCTCATATATGTATATTCCGTCATACATACATGTATATTTTCCCTCACCAAAAGAGGAAAACCACCATATCTGATGAAAAAGTATCAACATTTTGCAAGTGGAAGGCATGACATTGCCCTTTTTATTCCTGCTCCTCAGAGGATCATCACCATTATTTTAAATAACTTCACAAGTAAAAGCTTTATCCTCAAAATGAACCACTCATGTCTGGATGCGATATCTTCAGTGGTACTTCAAATTCTGTAATAGCCTAAAATAAAGAATTTAATATGATTCAAGATGCTTATTCAACATGTGTTCCTGCTCCCCAGATGATAAACCCTTGAAATAGCTGAAATCATTTTTATAGTTTTCTGTCAGAATAAGTGTTCGGGCAACTTTAGCAGATCTGCTTAGAGGAATCATAATCTAAAATTATGAATACTCAATAATGTCCATTTTATTCCAGCTCCCCTGAGGACGATCCATCCTCATTTAATGACCCTGCACCTAAAGCTTTGCCGTCAAGACAAACCTCTTAATGCAATCTAGCTTTGCGCAAAATAATCTCCAAAACAACTTTAATATCTTGAGGTAGATGTGGAATTCAAAATGTGTTCATACTCCCCAGAGGATAAACTCCTCAAAATAGCTGATCACGTTTGTATCAACTTTAAAGACAACATTATCAGATCTCCTTAAAGGAATCATCCTGAAATAATGAATATTCAACATAGAATATATTATTCCTGCTCCCCTCAGGATGATCCATCATGCACCTACAGCTTTGCCACCAAGAGAAACCTCTGAATGCAATCAAACTTAACTTTAGATAATCCCCCAAACAACTTTTAATTTCTCGAGGAAGATGTGGAATTCAAAATGTGTTCATGCTCCCCAGAGGATGAGCATGAAATCAAAGTTTTTGTGTTGTGTTCAACATCACCATCAGAAAAATGTGTACAACTGCTTATCGATAAAGTATATACCAGAAAAAAAAACACGTATAGTCCATCTCATTCCTGCTCCCCTCAGGATGATCCATCCTCATTTAGTGACCCTACACCTCAAGATTTGCCACCAAAAGAAACCACTGAATGCAAACTTAACTTTGAATAAGCTCAAAACAACTTTTAATATCTTGAGGTAGATGTGGAATTCAAAATGTGTTCATGCTCCCCAGATGATAAACTCCTTTAAATAGCTGATCATTTTTGTATTTTTCCTTCAGCATAACTTTAATGGCAACATTAGCAGATCTCCTTAAAGGAATCATAATCAAAGATAATGAATATTCAATGTAGTATATATTATTCCTTCTCCCCTGAGAATAATCCATCCACACTTAACAACCATGCACCTTACTCTTTGCCATCAAGGGATGCAATCGAACTTATAAATAATCCCGAAAACAAGTTTTATCATCTCAAAGTAGATGTGGACTTCAAGATGTGTTCACGCTCCCCAGAGGATGAGCTTGATGTCAAAGTTTTTTTGTGCTGTATAAACTCCATCATCAGGAAAATGTGTACAACTGCTTTTCAATGAAGCATGTCGCAGAAAGGATGCACAACATAGTCCATATCATTCCTGCTCCCCACAGGATGAACCCTCAATGTATGTTAATTCAAATTCATATTCTCAGAGGATGAACCCTCAGGAGACAATCCATCACTTTGCATCAACATTAACAAGTTTGAGACAAATTTTCTGCAAATGAACCACGAGGTTGAAGTATATACCAGAAAAAAACCACATATAGTCCATCTCATTCCTGCTCCCCTCAGGATGATCCATCCTCATTTAGTGACCATGCACCTCAAGATTTGCCACCAAGAGAAACCTCTGAATGCAAACTTAACTTGAAATATTTCCCAAAACAAGTTTTAATTTCTTGAGGTAAATGTGGACTTCAAGATGTGCTCATGCTTCCCAGAGGATAAGCATGAAGTCAAAGTTTTTTTGTGCTGTATAAACACCATCATCAGGAAAATGTGTACAACTGCTTTTCAATTAAGCATGTCGCAGAAAGGATGCACAACATAGTCCATATTATTCCTGCTCCCCACAGGATGAACCCTCAATGTATGTTAATTCAAATTCATATTCTTAGAGGATGAACCCTCAGGAAATGATCCGTCACTTTGCATCAACATTAACAAGTTTGAGACAAGTTTTCTGCAAATGAACCACAAGGTTGACTAAAGTGAATAGAACTCCTGGTTACCAGAGGAGTAACCCTTTAACATCAGTGGCTGCACCTTTAGTTCCTGGACTCACGAGTCCCTGAGAGTCATGTGATCTCCAGTACATCATCGCAGACAGACCTACAGCCTGAAGCCGGAGTCAGGTCAGAATCTGCTCGGAGGTTTCCAGGCAACAACAACCTCCTCCTCTGGGACTGAAGCAACAATGCTGCTGAGTCAACTCCTTCAGCAACGCGTCCAAACAGCCTGCATGACTCAGTTTATGTCTTTTCTTGCTCGACACTCCCACCGGCGGGGCGGCGAACTAATGGAGCAGCATTAGCCACAGCCGGGGGTTTGATTCCCACCTGTAGGGAGGCGATGACTTCTCTGAGCGCTGAAATTAAGCGACAGGACGCAGACGAGGCTTCGCTTATTTAGTCTAAACACAGACTGCGGGGATTCTTCAAACTACGGTGGCCTGGAAGGAATCAAATCTGTTCTGACAGAAGCAGCTGGAGTCCATGCTCGTGATTTAACATCGAAGCAGCATCACAGCACGTGCTCTGTTCTCTCAGGAGGGTGAACCTGCAGATACAGATTCTTCAAGTCACCAGGAATAAATTGGAGAATCTTACACGCTCGGACATTTAAAAAAACAGTAACTTAATGTATAAAATGTGCATCGAAGCGCCACAAAGAAAACCATTTCCTCCTTCTGTGCTCGGCTTCCAGGGCTAATTTCACACCGCTTTGATTTCATACTTCAATCAGGAGCGTAAAAACTGCAGGTGCTGGTGTCTATTTAAGTTATATAATTGATGGTTATATAAAGAGACACAGCATCAAATCAAAGAGAAAGAAAAAGAGATTTTAGGATTGGCTGACGGCTGCGTATTTCTTTTCTTCTTTCAGCTTTAAATCTGTTCTTTGTTTTTAAAGTGAAGCTCTTCAGGCTGCTGTCTTTGATTCCACTCTTACAAATCTGACTGAATGAGAATGTTCATGCACAAAAAGGGATAAATGTTCTAATTAAAAACATAAAAAGGAATAAAACATTTCAGAACTTTGTTTGTATCAACCTGGTGAGTATTAACCCAACACTCTTTTGTTTTACGCCCTGATATTGGTCTCAACCACTTCTAAATAGAAATTTGGAGATTTTACTTTCAAGTTAGACCAAAAAATAATAATAAAAAAAAAAGAAATAAAAGCGTGAGGGTTATTAGGAAACTGCACTTCCTCAATTTGTCCACTAGAGGCCGGCTTCAAAATTCACAAGATCCCTTTAAAACTGTGTTTTACAATTAAGCAGCAAAAACAAAACTATAAAAAATGAAAATATGGATAAAAATATTAAAATTTTTGTAATTACTACTTCAAATATGAAATAATAATAAATAACAAAAGAATAAGAACACTGAAGCAATAAAAAGTCAGAAATATTGGAAAAGTCTATTTTTGGACATGGAAAGGTTAAAATCAAATAAGTTAATTTTACTAACAGACTATAAAAATATGAAATCTAAAGAAGAAACTATGATCAAAAACTCTGAATATTTGAAATCTGAGTAAGAAAATGTTTCATTTTTTTTATTTTTTTTACATCAAAATAACAAAATAGTCAAAAAGTAAAAAGGGAATAAAGCATTAAGAAATCACAATAAGTAAGAAATATGAAAAGTTAAACAAATTAAAAAAAAGTTAAAAATTAATGGAAACTATAAAAATGTAAAACATTGAAAAAAATGAAAAAAATAATAGGAAAAAATGCTTGGTGCTAATAATGTAAAACTTCAGAATACATGGAACAATTACATATATTTACAAATTAAAAATAATTGTCTCAAAACAAGAACCACACACAGAAGTGTAGTAAGCTGCAGTTCCTTGAGTGTCCACTAGAGGCTGTGCAGAAACAGCAGAAACCACATACACACTCACTCAAAAAGCTGATTTTCACAGCAGAAATAAACGCGCTTACAGACTAAGTTAAATCATGATTTCAGTATAAATATCTTATTTATAATTTCTCCCAGCTTGGCTGACTTTACTGACAGGTGTGCCTCCTGTAAATGTCAGTAAAAATGCCAAAGACACGCCTCTTTAACTCTTTAACTCATCATCACTCACAGGAAGTGAGGTTGAGTCAGCATTTCTAATATGACCCAAAAGAGTTTAGACATATATGTTAAAAAGAAGCCTCCAAACAGCTGATATTTGTGACTACGCTCATGTGACGCGCTGGTGTTTCAGTCAGTTTTGAAAGTGTTGGACACACACACACACACACACACACTCGCTGCTGCTGCTGCTGTGGCGTCTGAGAGGTCAGACAGTTTAAAGCAGAAAAATGTAAAAAAGCCATCAGCTTCACGCCCGTCTGCTTGTGTCCACACTGACAGCAGACTCATTATGGCGGCCGATTAACCTCCTCACCTCTCTGAACGTTAGAGGGGTAAAGAGGGCGAGAGACGGGCGAGGAAGAGAGGGAGCGACTGAAGATGATGGAAAGCAAACGGAAAAAATCTGACGGAGGATGAGATGTAAAACAAAAGGTTAGGGTGGTAAGACTGAGCCTCTCTGAAAGACCTGACACCGGCTTCTCTTTGAGTGGATTAAGACTTTAACTGAAACCATGGCTACACACACACACACACACACACACACACACACAGAGTACAGTAACATTTACAAACTGGGCAGAAAATTACATCAAGCTATCGAAACATCCAAAAATTTTACTCAAATGCAAAGATGAAAACTGAAGGTAAGAATTGTTTCAAAACTAAAAGGTCCAAATTTTAAGATAAAAAGTCTAAACTTTTAGAAATCAAGACAAAATTCTGAGACAGAAAGTCAATATTTTGAGATAGAAGTCAGAATTTCGAGATATTAAAAATCTAAATTAAAAAAATCAATTTAACAATGTGTGGAAAAAAGTCTAAACTTTCACATTTAGGGTCAACATTTTGGCAATTTTTGAGATAAAAAGTCCAAATTTTGATATACACATGCCAAGACAAGCCACTTTGCTTTGGAAACTGCTTCCTTTTTCTAATGCATTTTAACAAAATTGAGAATGTTATGATAATGTTGTAAAAGTAAAAGGATAACACCTGCTCTGTTTCATACGGAAGCCCTCAAAGGCCATGCTTTTCTCCAATAAACTTGCTCCGTTTTCTCAAAATCACAACGTACATCACTCCCTATCTTTAGGAAATGAAGTTTGTTTTCAAAATTCTAAAATAACAGGATAATTTTCTATGCCAGACTTCCTTTAATTCAACTGCAGAAAAACCATCCAAGCTTTAAATTATGTTGTTGACCATATTTGGGACCTTGTCTGTGATGCGTTCAGTGGCACCATGGAAATTTGGCTTCTCTTGGCGAATGATTGATGCTACATATACATGAACGGAAACCGAACCTTTTCTGTCTTTATGATCCCTGTTAATTTTATTTTAAATTCTTTAAACACATCAAAATACATGGAAATCTTCAGTTGAATTTCAGACATTTAACAGTTGCATTATTGCCTCAGAGACAAGCTTTGTTTTCTCAAAAAAAACAGCAATTTCACTGTAGCAAATGTACCATGGCCTTACTTTAAAGCAGTGGTACCCAACCTTTTCCAACTCAGGGCCCACTTTCAAGTCTCAAAAATGTTTATGGCCCACCTTCAACCCAATAAGTATGGAGGATATATATAAAATATATATATACCCAAAGTATAATTAAAAAATGTCATAAAAACCACAATGTAACAACTGGTCAATAATGTAACATGCTGAGCCCAAAACGTTGTGAGTTTTTGCTCAAAGTGTAACAACTTGTTAAATTTTGGGTCAGTAATTACATTTTGGGTTACATAACATTCGTTTCATAACATTTTGGGCTTAGTACTTTCGTGAAATTTCCTACAAATAATTGCGTTTTGGGTTTTATTATATTTTTTTTGATTACATTTTAGGTTGTTGTTAAATTTTGGGTTCCAACAAACCTTGTTAGAGAACTTTTTCATAATATAAATATTTGAACATGTTCAACATCCTTTAAAACATAAGTGATTTTTTAACAGTGTGAGCATTATTCTGTATATTTATATCTTTATTGAATTACTCTCTTCAAACATCACGCTATTTTGGAAATGATTTGGCGGCCCACTTGCAGTACCGTCGCGGCCCACCAGGGGGCCACGACCCACAGGTTGGCAATCACTGCTTTAAAGTGATGTAACGTGTGATATTCAATTATTTGGATTTAATATTTGAGGGATAATAATCTGAAAACCCTTAAAGTGGACTCTCTACTAAAGACCACAAAGCAGCTTCATAACCAAAACATTTATTTAAAAAATTTCCTTTCTATTCGAAGTGGGAACATTTGTATAATAGCAACATCAAAAATAAATTGAAGCCAATTTCTGCCAGATAAATGTATCATATGAATAAAAATCTGGCTTTGTTGAGAGAACAGTCGAAAATTCTTGAATAAAAAGGCAAAATTTCAACTTATGCCCCATCATTTTGACTGTTTATCTCAAATTATTGACTTTAATCTGATAATTTTGACTTTTTCATCTGAAAATTCTGGCTTTTTTTTAATCAAAATTGGATATGTGAGCTCAAAAATTTCAACACATTCTCATCATTTTGACTTTTGACACAACTCTTCCAGGCCTTCATGGTTCTTCCTAAGTTGACGAGCACATTGGTCTATGAAAAAAATGGCTTGACAAGTGTGTGATAGTTATTTTTCTGAGACGAAAGGAAGATAAACACCTCGATTATCTTAACCACAAGAGGAGATGAAAACCGCCAAACAATCTCAGAGCTTCACAAATTCATGAAACAGCGACAGAAAAACACTGATTCTTAAATTTAAGCCTCTTCGTCCCTTTTGTTTACCACTTTACATCCTCAAAACTGTTAAAGTGAAAGAAGTTAAGGCCTCTCTTCATTGGCTGATGCTTCCTCCAAACCTTGTTAGCATCAATTTGAAAACGCCGCCACAACAACAACAACAACAACACAGCTAAAAACACAGACTTAAGTCAACTTAGGGTGTCATCTCTGCTAAAATGACACAATTTAAGAGGTCAGTCGCTGCAATTTGAGCAACCAAAACTGATTAAAATTACATTTACTGTGTTCTTCAATAATGCAACGCTGTCCCATATTATCCCAACCCTGCAAACGACGCTCAATGGAGATGAAATGAGGACATGAAGACACTTTAAACACTAATTATCACATTTTAAAAGGTAATGCAAACTTAAAGCACCACTTTAAGTATGAATGCATGTGAAAAATACACTCCTTTTTGGAAATCAAATGCCTCAAACTGCAGGATTTTATCACTTGGAAGCAATTTCCTGCAAACTTTACATTTTCTGTGCATTTTCCCCTCAGTTTGACCTGTAAGGATCTTTACTCCAGGTGTAAAAGTTGAGGGTTGGATGAAAAAAAGCAAGAGGCGGGCACGCGCACAAGCCCACACGTGCACGCCCATACACGCGCAGTGAACCCTGAGCGGCCCCCCCCTGCTGAGACACAAACATTCACAAACAGCAGAAAGAGTCCGCATGAGCGCAGCGCAAAGAGAACAGCGCGACCACTTCCGCTGCTGCAACAACCAGCAGCACAGACCCTCAGTTTGTCCGTGAGTCCGGGGCAGACGCTCATCATGTCGCATTTCATTAAGATTTACAACCATCAGCTGCTCGCGAACACACGCGGCGGGGGCGGCGCGCGCAGCAGCAGTGCGGCACCGCGGGCGGAAAACAGCGCGGCGGAGCGTTGGAGCGTTGGCGCGCGGAGGCGGCAGAGAAAAGAAGCGTCGTGTCCGGTTAAAGCAGCTTCTCTCCGGTAACATTCAAGCTGTTTGTCGCTTTGTTTTCTTACCAGTAGAGCAGCTTGTTGTGCAGGATCGCGGGCGTTTTGTCCGAAGCGCAGTTGATGCACCACATTGTTGCTGCCGCTGTTGGTCAACGCTGCCGATCAACGTTGCTCCTGCTGCTGCTGCTGCAACAACAAGCAGGAGGAGACCGAGCGAGCGGCCACTGAGAGAGAGAGAGAGAGAGGTGAGAGAGAGAGACAGGTGGAGAGAGAGAGAGAGAGAGATGATGGACTATCCGGTGCTGCCTCAGCCTCTCTCTCCTGCTCTGTGCGCTCCTCTCTCCACCCCTCACTCCTTCCCTCCTCTTCGTCAGAAACGCATCATCTTCCCTCCTCCGTCGCTCACCTCTCTCTCTCTCTCTCTCTCTCTCTCTCTCTCTCTGTCGCAACTGCTTGTTTATCCTCTCTTTATCCGCCTTTCAAACTTTCTGATTCTGCCTCCTGAAAAAAAGATCCTTTCTTCCATTTTCACCCTGTTGAATACTTTGAGCAGATTCTGCTTTGAGTCCAGACTCCGAAAGTGTTGAGCCAAACTATATTCAGGCTAAAATGCTTCCTTAAGTACCATCTTGGGTGCTTAAATCACTCTACTGTGCACTCTGAGAGTCAAGAAGTGTGCTAAAGTGTCCTTTTGGGAGCCAAAACCGTGCTGAAATGCTCTCTTGGGAGCTCAAAAGTGAACTCTTCTGAGCCAAAACACACGCTTGATTGTCCTTTTCTATTCCAAACAAAGGCTGAAGTGATCACTCGGGAGCTAAAGTGCATCCAAGTCCCCTCTTGGGAGCCAAAACACATGCCAAGAAACCCTCTTGATAACCAAAACATCAGTTAGAGTGCAAACTGGGGAGCCAAACTCACACTAAAATACTCTCTCAAGAGCCAAGAAGTGTGTTTAATACCCGCTTGGTAGCCAAAACACACAAAAACACCCTTGCAGGAGCCAAAAAAACATCACTAAATGGCCCCAAAGTGGCCTCTTGTGAGCCACACAAAAGCCAAATACCCAATTGGGAGCGAAATTGTGCAAAAATGCTCCCTAAGGAGCCAAAACACAAGCTAGAGCATCTAAGTGGGAGTCAAAAAGTGGTGCTCAAGGGCCCTTTAGGTAGATAAAAAACAGACCAATGCGTCTTTTTGGGAACCAAAATCTTACCAAAAGTTTATCTTTTGAGCTCAGAAAAACTCCGAAGTGGCCTCTTGAAAGCCGAATGTCCAGTTGGGAGCCAAATTGCGCTAAATTGCCATCTAGGGTGCCAAACTACCCCCAGAATACCTTCTTGAGATCCGAAGAGTGTGTTAAAGTGCCGTCTTGACAGATAAAACACACGAGCCAAAAAGCTCTAAAATCAACTATTGTGAGCAAAACAAAGATCCACTTGGGAGCCAAAATGTGCAAAAGTGCCCTCTGAGGAGCCAAAACACAAGCTAGAATGTCTTACTGGGAGCCAAAAAGTGGTGCTTAACCCTTAGATGCACACGTGGGGTCAAAAATGACCCCGCAGGTTGTTATTCTTCAAAATCTTAAAAACAAAGATTTGTAATTTAAAAAGAACTGTTTTTTTTTTTGATACATTAATTGTTATGTGCGAAAAAGTGAATGAGAAATTAAAAAATGTTCATGTCAAAAATGAAATAACTCTTTTGTTTGAACAAAATGTATCACCTTTAACCAAAATAAGAGGAATGTCTTTAGTTTATTGCAAAAAAAAAACGCATTGATTTCAATTGGGGTCATTTTTGACCCCACTTGTGGAAGAGTTGGGTAGTGATACAAAAACTGAAATTTCTTAAAATTAAAGGTCACATTAAAGGTCACATTAAAGGTCAAAATTTTAAGATAAAGAATAGTCTATGATGAAAAAAGCCAGATTTTTTTTAATGAAAGGTAAACGTGAAAATGTTTGAGATAAAAGTTGGAATTATGAGAAGTAAAAACAAAAATGTTGATATTAGACAAATTTTGACTTTTCTCAAAACTCTGAATCTAACACCTCCACTGAGTCTGGACTTTAATTACAACTCTTGTGATTTATCAACTGGACTTCTTAGCCATACTTTTGGTCATAGCGACTGGAGAACATTAAAAAAAACCATCTTGGACTCTTAACTTTTTGAAATAATGTAGAAAAAAAAATCACAGCTTTAATCTTTCAACCTTAATTGCAACGACAATTTCAAAAAGATGATTATGTTCTTAAGCCTTTCTATGGCTCATGTTGCTCCTTTTCAAAATAAAATCCCAAACTGCCATAATAAAAACAGAACTCCTCTTGTTGTGAACCTTCTATCTCGTGGTGACTCTCTGATTCAGCAGGTACGCGTCACTCTACCTGACATCCCTCAGAGCTGATCCTCTCTCTCTGACACTGATGCTATCTGACCTCTCTCATGCTGCTTCACACGCCATCAACCTGCAGATCTGTCTCATCACGCAGCGCCCGAAAGCCTCCAAACCCTGAATATGTCAGACTCTAAAACAGCTCCTAAAACTCCTCCAGGGACCTTTTTTAATCTGTTTTCACTTCCCGAGCAGAACAAAACAGGAACAACGTGTAGTTTATGTCTCTAATCCGTTGAGTGACCTTTCAGGGAGCAGAGGAATCCCGTCAGTCGCTTAAATCCCCTAAATTTCAAAGCTTTCCTCTCGCATTGTCTGAGTATTGATGCAGCTCCTTTGTGCAGAGCTGACTCCTCAGTTGTGATCAATAAAGATAAAAACAGACCAATCATCTTCCTCGCTCCATCATTTCTCTCCTTTTTCTGGATATTTACTTGTTTTCTATATTCAGCTCAGCTAACAGGAGGAACCTCTCACAGTCGGAGGAACTGAACCAGCAGGCGTTTAACTCAGCGCAGAGGAGCCACGATCGATCTGATAATTGTTTCACACATTAAAAGAGATTAAACGCTTGTTTGTAGAGGTCATTCGGAGATCTATGTCTCTCTCTCTCTCTCCTGCTTTCTACGTGACCTGTGCTCATAAATCTGAGCACAACAAACTGATTTAGAAACTCAAACATGCAGTAATCTTCAAACAATGGGTTTCAGACAGAAGTATGTGAAACCTGCGTCTTATTCTAAGCTGTAAACAATGAACTGTTCACCTCACAGAAAACTACTAACTGAAGCTAATCAGAGCTGAGTTGATTGTTAATATCTTCCTAAATGTAAAGGATTTTGAGGGTTTCACAGCCTTGCATTAGCATTGAATGGGTCAAAGAATACAAATATCTTGGTATCTTGTTAGATGAAAAATTAACATTCAAACATCACATCCAAAATCTGACTCTTAAGTAACTACAGAAGATTGGCAAAGAAGTTAGAAAAAGGACAATTGAAGCTGTTTTATTCTCAGTCTTGCATGAACTGCAGGTTTGAGATCTCCCCAGAGTGGCTCAATGATATTGAGGTCAGGAGACTGAGATGGCCACTCCAGAACCTTCACTTTATTCTGCTGTAGCCAATGGCAGGTCCACTTAAACGTCCAAATAAAGTTGTTCTCAAAAGTTTACATACCCCGGCAGAATTTATGATTTTTTTGGCCTTTTTTCAGAGACGATGAATGATAACACAAAAACTTTTCTTTCACTCATGGTCAGAGGTTGGGTGAAGACATTTATAAACAAACAGCTGTGTTTACTCTTTTTAAATCATAACAAAAACAGAAACTTTCAAAATGACCCTGAACAAAAAGTTACATATTCCATCTTTAATAGCGTGTATTTCCCCCTTTAACATCAATGACAGCTTGAAGTCTTTTGTGCTCGTTGTGGATGAGGGTCTTTATTTTCTCAGATGGTAAAACTGACCATTCTTCTTGGCAAAAAGCCTCCAGTTCCTTTAAATTCTTGCTCTGTCTTGCATGAACTGCAGGTTTGAGATCTCCCCAGAGTGGCTCAATGATATTGAGGTC
>RPOG01006464.1:0-23784 GCA_008086565.1 Thalassoma bifasciatum | reverse complement strand
TAATTGCATTTGGCATGATGCAAAATGCGTTTCATGAATTGTTTAGAATTTAAAAAAAAAAAAAAAAAAAAACATGAGAGGACCAAAAACACTGAATTTAACATATGAACTGGTCAAAAAAAGACAAAAGTTGAAGCATAAAATGGTTCAGAATGCAGGATCAGAGATATTTGGAGTTTAAAATGTTTTCGTAATTGTCATATAAACAAACGTGATAAAATCCATATCCTGATCCTGCCATGAAATTGTAACACATTTTTCCCAGGTTTGGTTTTTATCTCAAAGGTCTGTAATAACAGCACAAGCATGTTTGACTTAACCTTTTTTTTTTTAATTTTCAGAAACCACTAAAAATAAATAGTTTTTCAATAGAGCGCTCATTTGTAACTTTCACTGTTAGTAAACATGTCCATGCCGCCGGCCCTTGGTCATTTTCACAGTTTCTAAAAGTTTGGACACCCCTGATTTAGAGGATAGAAAGGTGGACAGAGCTGTGGGATGAGTGACATTCAGCAAAGGGTGAAGGGCTGGAATCAAACTCAGGTTGCCTCCTGGGTTGTAGGGCTGAAGTTCTTGAACATGGAGCGTGCAGGTTAACTGCTTAAGTATTTGTTACATCCCCAGCCAAGTGATGGACTCCCATCAGAGACAAGTTGGTGATGGCTTTGAGTCTAAGTTCTACCTCTCCTGTATGATCAGTGAATATATTGCCATGGAAACCAGGCTCCATGACGGTCAATGTCCTTGGATGAGACCCTACGACATTAGATTATGTTTCTTTTCTTAAATAACTGCAGCGCAAGCAAATCAAACCAAAGAAGAAGTCAACATCTCTATGTTTTTATGGGTTATGGTGCCCCTTGTGGAGAACATATGCAGCACATAGTACCAGGTAAAGGTCTAATCTTTTGCTCAGTAAAAGGCAGCACTTTACCTTGAAGCTCCACTTGTTTTTATGAAGTCATGTTTTATCCCCTGACTTGTTTTCTGCCAGTGTTGGAAGGTATGACTCATCAGGATTGGCCGAGCGCATGTTCCTGACAGAAACCCTGACCAGAGCAGCCGAATAATTGCTTTCCATTAACACATTGGAGGGAGTGGTGACCCTCTTTATGTTGTTTGTGTATTCGTGCCCCTGAAAACCTTAAAAGATCCTCAAATTGATGCTCNAACCTCAGGACTGATTCTAAGGGAATCTCTAAAGTGACAACATCCTCGCTTCAGAGCTGAATCGCCAAGAATTTGCTGAATCCAAACATATTTGACTCTAGTAAACACTTATCACTGTTTCGGCTTCTTCCGTCTCTAATCCTCTGTGCAAGTGCTGCCAACTCTCCCGCTCTGACACTGTGTAACACAAGCTGCTGTGGCGAAGTCTCAGTTGTTTAACACGCTTTATTTTCTTTTCCATGCAGTGCTGTGGCGACCACCCAAGGCCTATGACCGCACTGCACGTTGCCCCTGACCGGACCAGAGAAACGGAGGAAAACCTTCGATGTGGTGCCGCCTCGTTCTGCTCCCGCTCTCTCTCTCTCTCTCTTTTGCTCCTCTTGTTTACCCAGCAAAGGCATCACGTGCCCACATAGCTGATCCTGGCTGCAGAGGATAGCAGGGCACAGCTGCACCCAGGGCTGGATTTCACCCTCCTAATGTTGGAAAAACTCTGAACGCTGCAGCAGCACACACAGGAGGGGATGTTTGCATTAAGTCTGTGGATGTGAAGACTCATTGTTTTGAAGTTCTTTGAGGGTATAGGGCTCATTTAGCGCAGAGTGAGACTGTGCTGTCAACTTCCTGATTAATGACAACATGGACACTTATGGACCAATGGAAATGTTTCCAGATGTGTTACACAAACACGCAGAGCAACATTAAAAAACCTTCATACAAACTCCAATGCAAAGAAAGTTCTAGCACTGTCTAGTCTCAAAATCACCTTTGATGGTTTTTAACCCTGTGGTGCATAGTGGTCACTACAATGGACACCTATTTAAAAGCTATTTACTCCTAAATTCAATGGTTCATGTGGTGGAAATTCATATTAGCCTGTGTCAAGATATTTTTATTCTTTTTAGGGCCTGAAAAAATGTTTCAATTTTTTTTCCAAACATATATAAATTTTTTATAAACATGCAATGTTATGAACAAACATTTCGAGGGTGAAAACGCTTATAAGCTATAAATTGTTCAGTGTTAAAATGGATGAAAAAGAGTTCAATTGTTTCCCAAAGAATTAAAAAATGATTCTTCATGGAATTACCACAAAAAAAGAAGAAAAGAAAAGAAGTCAATTAAAAAAGTTATATTTACATAAAGTTCACACTTTTTTATATTGAATGCTCAGTTACAAATATTTGAAAAAAAAATAAAAGGGAAACTTTTTTTCATGCCTTAAGACAAGTAAAAACACTCACTTTCATAATTCATGCACCAGAGGGTGAAATTTAATTGAAAAAAAGTACAAACACATCACAGCTAACATTCAAACTCAAAATTTGCATTCTAAGAAAAAACACATTTTTTTTATGATGATTTAATGCCAGGGACACATTACAGAAAAACTGGGAAAAGTACACGTTAACCTTTGTGTTGCATCACTTTATTTGTATGTGTTTTTTAGCCACAGAGAGCAGTTTCTATAGTTTTGAAGTGAAATGTTATCCCACTTTTCCTGGTGCAAAACTTCAGCTGTGGTTTTTGTTGTCATGGTGTGCCAAATATTTCCTGTAGGGGAAACTGACACCTTGTCCTCTTCTACTACAGAGCCATACTGTTGCAGGATGGGTTTGGCATTGTCTTGCTGAAATATAGAAAGGCTTCCCCCCAAATATGTAGGCCAAGATATTGTCAGAGGGCCTGTTAGTCAGAAAACCAGAAGGCACATTAGTCAGAAAGTCAAAAGGCCTGTTAGCTAGTAGGCAAACCTCAGAATAAAAGAGGCTGTTTCTTCACTGGTTGGTTTATTTGTGGCCAGCTTGTTGCCATCATCACTATAAAACAGGTACAAAAATATGCTCACAATAACAGCCCCTCCATCATGAACCTGACAGTTCAAGAGCTCAGCAGTCCTAACGTGAACCCGAACTGTGTACATCTAAATCAGAATCCCCGCAGCTGCAGAGTCGATAAATCACATTAACTTCTTTTGTCCTTACAAGGTCTGCAGACGTGGAGCTGTAGGATAAGTGTTTGCGTGTACGAAGGAGGCGCTGCTGCTCTGTTTATTCTTTTTGTACTTTATTAGCCATGATGACTCGATACAATCCTGGCATCCTCTCCGGCACGGCGGCCGGCCCGGTGCCCCCTGTCTGCCAAGGCAAACAAAGAGCTGCTGTGTGTCACATGCGCAGTCAAACAGTCTCACCGACCTAAACCCCCACTGCGCGTCTGTGTGCCAGTGCTGAGTGGGGAAAATGACCAGCCCACTTAACACGATCCCACCTTGCAAATTGATGCCATACCATGAATCCTACTTTAGTTATTGTGCAGAAAATCTTCCTGCAAATCAGCACAAAAGCTCAGGGCATCAGTCATTGGAGGAGTTTTGACGTAGTTTTCCTTTTTTCCATCCTGTGGGAGTGACTTCTATGAGCAATAAGGAAGTGTCTGTACAAAATTTGTTCTCTATAGGATGAGAAGGGAAGTGGGGGTCACTGGGAGGACTGGTGTATAGAAAAGGAAGACGGGTCACAAATGACGAGAAATGGAAAGAATGGAAGGACAAAAAGCACAAAAAATGAATGAATGTCCGCTCTGGAAATCAGAATACGTAGATTTTGGATCCTTATACCATCACACATCCTGCTTTCAATCCAGTTATCCACTTCACCTCAGCTCATAAAACTTGCTCTCCAGCTTTTCCCCAGCCGTAGCTTCTTCATACTGCTCGTACTGTTACTGCATGCACACGCCAAGCTTGAAGAAAAAAAAAAATGGGGGGATGGAGCAGAATAAAAAGGGCAAAGAGAAACTGTACTCCTTAAAATCTCATTTCCTGACTCCAAAGCCTGAGCTTGCAAATTCCTTGAGCGTGCACGTAAAACAAAAGACAGGAAGTCACACGGCATCCTGAGCTATACAGTATGTTCTCACATGTTATATACGCGGCACATCGCTCTCCTCACACAGCTACAGTTTGGGGTTAATATTTGGTTTCTGCGAAGCTACAAAGCTCGAGTTGTTGGAGCTGTGTGCTTCTTGGGGTCGTAGGATGTTGGATAGCAAGAATTAAGCTCACGAGTCCCTCAGGTGCTTGGTAGCAGGTGTTTAACCTCTTAAACCCCATCAAGTTGTCTGTTATACCACAATTCAGCCATTACGTTTCTTTTACAGTTTTCTTAACAAACCAACTAATCGTTTTTGGTGAAAAAATCGCTTGGACAGTGATCACAACAACTAGGACGTCCTACCTGTTTGGGTTTCATCACGTCACACCCATAGCCCGTACCCTGAATATTCACTCTCAATCTGAACAGAGGAATCCAGAGTTCAAATATATCAAAAGTGATGTTTCTTGAAATCATTCAAAGTGGTGAAATTTCTCCTGTAAGGCTCCAGTGGTTTTTCATAATAGCTCTAATAGAGGGTCATTTGTTGGCGAATTGGCCTGTCACTCACTTTGACAGTAGCCATTCAAAGAAAGCCAGCTGTAGCCATTTAAATCATTGATGAGACCCATTTATTACGTTGCATCTCCATTCACATTTGTGTGCGCAACAGGAGAGGTACATGACTTTCTGCTAAACTTTTCATGAAGACGGCAAAGTTGACTAAAAAAGAGGACACTGAGCACTGATATCGCTGGTTTTGTTCGCACAGAGTCTTCAGACAAGAGCGTGGACAGTGAGTACAACTCTACCTGGTGTACCTGTCTCAGGTGATCACCTGAGACTAAAAACCCTGTGACTCTTACAACAATGGGGCGCAGATGGCCTAGTGGATATGGCCGCGCACCCTGAGGTTTGCCAGGCGGGTGGCCTGGGTTCGATTTCCGCCTGTGGCCTGTGTCCCGCATGTCACTCCCCACTCTCTCCCCCTTTCCTACTCTATCCACTGTCCTCTCACAATTAAAAAGGCAGAAAAGCCTAAAAAATATCTTGAAAAAAAATTTCTTTCAATGTTTCACCTAAAGCTCAAATCTTACCCAGATGTAGATGACAAGGTGTAGAAGTGATAAGGTAAATGTCTTATCTCTGGTTATGAAGCATCTTGAAGTTAATGGTTTTCAAAAAATGGTTATGAAAAACTAAAAGCGAAAATGTGTTTCAGCTTCATTTCACCATAGCCATCCTGATATTGGCTTTAGCCACATCTTAAAATTTGACATTTCCTGAAATTAGAGACTTAAATCTTTCAAATTAGGTGTCTCTGGTGAATTTTGATGCTTTAAAACATAGTATGGTACATAGACTATAATTAGGTGAGGTGTAAAGGGTTAATAACAGAGTTTTTGTGAAATGTGCAGACATTTTATCCATAAATATAATAAGTGAGGTATCTGAGTGCCTGATCTGAATCTCCTGTTTCATAATCATGAAGCTTCAAGCTTGGTGATTGTTGTCATGCACGGGTGTCAAAGTGTTACTGAACCAAAAATAAGTGGAGTGGATGTTTTTATTTGAAACTGTAGACAGGGGAATGGAAACTTTGCATTGCCGCCAAATCTGTTCTTAATGTGTGTTTGGGTTTGAAATGAGAGAGGGAGAGTGAACAAGACCAGGCAGAAAGAGAGAGAGAGAGGGAGGGAGGGAGAGAGAGGGAGTGGGGGGTAGCTATTTTCTGGACACGCTAAAGAGGAAGGTGCTGCCCTTGTGACCCGGCGTATACTTATTTCAGACAACATTTCAGACACACCCCAGTCAGTTTAAATGTCAACAAGTGACCGTTTGTGATAAAAACCAACAGCTGCTGATTTGCACTGAAATTTGCAAACAATACAAGACAAGTTGAGCTTGGATTTTGAACAATCAGGGTGAGAAATCAAAGCTGGTGCGTTCTCTGTTAATGGTGATGGCTGTAAAATGCTGTCGTTATTGGTGCCAGAGTGGGCAACACTGAAAGCATGTGAAGTATGCTCGTCAGGGTGGGCTCGCCATTTAAAAATACCCTCCGCTAAACATGTTCCGAATTTCACCGTGTGGATTTTACAGCCGCTCAAATAATACGCAGAAGAGGATCATGGGTATTTGCATTTATCATGTGCTTGTATGTGCATGTGTCAGGCCAACCAGTCAACAAGATATCAGGCAGGTCACCGCTACAGTAAGAGTGGAGATAATTTACACTCCGCTCGTGTATTTACAGCGAGTGAGAAGCTTGTCCTGGATTGATGCAAATGTGCTCCGCATGCAAACATCGTCAGGGAGCTCAGGACGTGTTGATGCAGTCAGAGGTGACATCCACGTCTCGGTGTGAACAACTCAATCAGTCAGAAATGATGAACTTGTGCACAAAATTCTCACCAACAAATCCTGTTTTCCTGCTTATGGAGGCCAAAGGGTCAATAGGTCACACTGCAAAAAACCTGAAATCAAAACAAGTGTTTACGTCTTATTTTTGGTAGAAAATGTCTTTTTAGAATTAATACGAGCCACATTTAGCTTTCCAGGCCAGAAACATTTCTTATTTGAAGATATTAAATGGCAAAAGTGATGTCTGAATTGCTTGTATTGAGTAAGAAAAATCCGCTGGGTAAAATTTTTTGAAATTAGAATAATGTCAAATCAGGTTTTCCTGCTTTGGTTTTGCTGCTGTTTTTCTTTTTTTTGTTGTTTGTTTGTTTCTTTTGTCCCATTTACCTTTTGAAAGCAACCTTGGATTCCTTTAAAGGCGCTATATAAATTAAAGTTTTTATTATTAAGTTATTATTAACACAAGAAACTATGTTCGTACTCAATTAGAAGATTTTTTTTTCCTAGTTACAAGCAATTCAGACATCATTTTTGTATTCAATTAACCAGAAACTAGACATTTTTCTGGACTGTTCTGGTAAATGTGGCTCATCTGAAATCTAAAATTACAATTTTTCCTCAAAAATAAGACATAAACACTTGCTTAGATTTCAGTTTTTACAGTTCAAGCTCAAGCAGTAACAAGATCATTAAGGGGAAAATAAGTCAGATGAATTTATTCAACATCTCGATGACTTCAAAGTTCGGGTTGACTCGTGAAAGTGAAACTGTGAGTGGAAAGTTTGATTGTTTCTGATGGTATTTGAGAAAGCTGAGCTGCTTTCTGCAAGTTCTGCACAGAAGTCAAACATTTTCAGAAGCAAGTACGTTACAAAGAGACTAATTGGGAAAAATGAATGTTCTGCTCATCTGCTGGAAAAAACCAGGAAGTGATGATTTTGAATTCCCAGAACTGAACACTTCAACAGTTTTGGTAGTTTTTTTTTTTTTAGGTCATAAGAGAAATGGCTTGCAGATGTTTTTGGTTTTTACAGTCAGAGCTGCAGGATGCATGCAGTGCCCGTGTAAATAAAGCTAAACCTGCAGTTGAGGTGTGGGATCCAGCGTGTGTGTGTGTGTGTGTGGTCTTTGAGCAAAACTCTTGCATGGCAAAAAACAAAACAAAAAAAAAAAAAAACCTCTCTGGAAATCAAGATTGTCTCAGTCCTGATTCATACAGACTTTCTATTCAAAACCCCCCTTTTTAAGGTTTCAGGTGCTTACTTGATATTTTTGATGATTTTTTTCCCTTTAAGTATTTGGAAATTTCAAGCAAAGATTTTAAAAATGTGACAGAGAAACTTGTGAACTATTCAAAAGTTTTGGTGAAGTTTTATTAAGAGTTTTGGAGACTTGTTTTCAGGAGACTAACTGTTGGGTAACATGTTCTTGAGCATCTCTTTTTGGACTTCAAGACATGATCTCCAAGACACCCCAGAGGGAGAGACACCTCCTCAGGACATGATCAACCACAAGCACACGAGGTTAATGAATAATAATAAAAAATAAAAGAATCCCAGAGAGGAAAAGAAAGGGGTAGTTGTATATCCGTCCAGTCCTTCATGCTTTGTTTTCATTCATATGGAGAGGTTGAACTGCAAACACCCCAGGACTCTTCTCCACTAAGGTAAAGATGGAGCCTCCCATCCATGTGCCTCCTCCTTTTCCTCCCTGCCAGGCCTCTCTACGGGGAAGGAAATCAACCCTCTCCACCCAGAAAGAGGAAGAGAAGGGTGTTGACCCAGACCCTGCCACTGACAGCAGGAAACACTGGGAGGAAACAGAGGAATTGTTGCTTTTCAGAGGTAACAGACAGGATGCTGAATGTCAGAGGGAAGCTGTGGTATGTCAGGGCTCTGCAACCTTAGAGGCTGTCCAAAAAAAAAAAAAAAAGAAGCAACCAATCACAAAAATTCCAGAGCATTTGTGACTGTTTCCGTGCTGCCCTCTCTCCTGTAGTCTGAACATACGGACTAACCCCTCAGAGTTTTAACAAAATTTTACAAAAAATAAAAATTAGAATACTCCTAGGGCTTATTTAAGGCACTCTAAGGGGTTTATACCTACTCAGGATATCATTTTTGGTTTGTTTTTGTCCCCGATTTCGACAAAATCTGAGCGAAACCATAGGCTAACCCCCTGGATTTTTGACAAAATTTTGTAGAAATGCATTTTTTAAAACATTATAGAAATACTGTGAGATCACTAATAAACACCCCAAATGATTAATAGTTCCTCAGAAAACAATTTTGGGCTTGTTTTTTTCCCCTAAATTTGGCTAAATCTGAGCAAAACAACAAGCTAACCCCTCGATTTTGTCAACATTTTTATGGAGAAAGACAAAAAAAGGTGGAAAAACATGATGGAAATTATCCTAAGGCTACATAAATGAAAACCTGAAGGATTTTAAGCATCTCAGGACACCATTTTTGTTTTTTTTTCAATTTCAGGAAAAATCTGAGCAAAACCATGGGTTAACCCCTTGATTTCTGTCAAAATTTGGTGAAAAAAAAACTAAAAAAATTTGGAAAAATCTGAGCAAAACCATGGATTAACCCCTTAGATTTCTGTAAAATCGGGGGAAAAACTTTGGAAAAATCTGAGCAAAACCATGGGTTAACCCCTTGAATTTCTGTCAAAATTTGGGGAAAAAAACTAAAAAAATTTGGAAAAATCTGAGCAAAACGATGGGTTAACCCCTTGAATTTCTGTCAAAATTTGGGGAAAAATATAGAAAAATCTGAGCAAAACCATGGGTAAGCCCCTTGACTTTCTGTCAAAATTTGGGGGAAAACTAAGGAAAAATCTGAGCAAAACCATGGGTTAACCCCTTGAATTTCTGTTATAATTTGGGGAAAAATATAGAAAAATTTGAGCAAAACCATGGGTTAGCCCCTTGAATTTCTGTCAAAATTTGGGGAAAAAAACTAAAAAAATTTGGAAAAATCTGAGCAAAACCATGGGTTAACCCCTTGAATTTCTGTCAAAATTTGGGGAAAAATATAGAAAAATCTGAGCAAAACCATGGGTTAGCCCCTTGAATTTCTGTCAAAATTTGGGGGAAAAACCTAAAAAATTTGGAAAAAACCGAGCAAAACCATGGGTTAACCCCTTGAATTTCTGTCAAAATTTGGGAAAAAAAAATTTTAAAATTTGGAAAATCTGAGCAAAACCATTGGTTAACCCCTTGAATTTTTTGTCAAAATTTGGGGAAAAACTTCGGAAAAATCTGAGCAAAACCATGGATTAGCCCCTTAGATTTCTGTCAAAATTTGGGGAAAAATATAGATAAATCTGAGCAAAACCATGGGTTAACCCCTTTAATTTCTGTCAAAATTTGGGGAAAAAAACTAAAAAACTTCGGAAAAATCTGAGCAAAACCATGGGTTAACCCCTTGAAATTCTGTCAAAATTGGGGGAAAAAACCTTAAAAATTAGGAAAAATCTGAGCAAAACCATGGGTTAACCCCTTGAATTTCTGTCAAAATTGGGGGAAACTCCTTTGGAAAATCTGAGCAAAACCATGGGTTAACCCCTTGAATTTCTGTCCAAATTTGGGGAAAGAATTTGGAAAAATCGGAGCAAAACCATGGATTAACCCCTTTAATTTCTGTCAAAATTGGGGGAAACTCTTTGGAAAATCTGAGCAAAACCATGGGTTAGCCCCTTGAATTTCTGTCAAAATTTGGGGAAAAAAAACTTAGAAATTAGGAAAAACCTGAGCAAAACCATGGATTAACCACTTGAATTTCTGACAAAATTTGGGGAAAAAACCTTGAAAAGTAGGAAAAATCTGAGCAAAACCATGGGTTAACCCCTTGAATTTCTGTCAAAATCTGGGGGAAGAATTTTGAAAAATCTGAGCAAAACCATGGGTTAACCCCTTGAATTTCTGTCCAAATTTGGGGAAAAAAACCTTAAAAAATTAGGGAAAATCGAGAAAAACCATGGGTTAACCCCTTGAATTTCTGTCAAATTTGGGGGAAAATATAGAAAAATCTGAGCAAAACCATGGGTTAGCCCCTTGAATTTCTGTCAAAATTTGGGGAAAAAACCTTAAAAAATTAGGAAAAAATGAGCAAAACCATGGGTTAACCCCTTGAATTTCTGTCAAAATTTGGGAACAAAAAATGTAAAAATTTGGAAAATCTGAGCAAAACCATTGGTTAACCCCTTGAATTTCTGTCAAAATTTGGGGAAAAACTTCGGAAAAATCTGAGCAAAACCATGGATTAGCCCCTTAGATTTCTGTCAAAATTTGGGGAAAAAAACTAAAAAACTTCGGAAAAATCTGAGCAAAACCATGGGTTAACCCCTTGAATTTCTGTCAAAATTTGGGGAAAAAACCTTAAAAATTAGGAAAAATCTGAGCAAAACCATGGGTTAACCCCTTGAATTTCTGTCAAAATTGGGGGAAACTCTTTGGAAAATCTGAGCAAAACCATGGGTTAGCCCCTTGAATTTCTGTCAAAATTTGGGGAAAAAACCTTAGAAATTAGGAAAAATCTGAGCAAAACCATGGATTAACCACTTGAATTTCTGACAAAATTTGGGGAAAAAACCTTAAAAATTAGGAAAAATCTAAGCAAAACCATGGGTTAACCCCTTGAATTTCTGTCAAAATTGGGGGAAACTCTTTGGAAAATCTGAGCAAAACCATGGGTTAACCCCTTGAATTTCTGTCAAAATTGGGGGAAACTCTTTGGAAAATCTGAGCAAAACCATGGGTTAACCCCTTGAATTTCTGTCAAAATCTGGGGAAAGAATTTGGAAAAATCTGAGCAAAACCATGGATTAACCCCTTGAATTTCTGTCAAAATTGGGGGAAACTCTTTGGAAAATCTGAGCAAAACCATGGGTTAGCCCCTTGAATTTCTGTCCAAATTTGGGGAAAAAAACCTTAGAAATTAGGAAAAATCTGAGCAGAACCATAGATTAACCACTTGAATTTCTGACAAAATTTGGGGAAAAAACCTTAAAAAGTAGGAAAAATCTGAGCAAAACCATGGGTTAACCCCTTGAATTTCTGTCAAAATCTGGGGAAAGAATTTGGAAAAATCTGAGCAAAACCATGGGTTAACCCCTTGAATTTCTGTCAAAATCTGGGGAAAAAAACCTAAAAAAATTAGGGAAAATCGAGAAAAACCATGGGTTAACCCCTTGGATTTCTGTCAAAATTTGGGGAAAAAACCTTAAAAATTTGGAAAAAACTGAGCAAAACCATTGGTAAACCCCTTGAATTTCTGTCAAAATTTGGGAAAAAAAAATTAAAAATTTGGAAAAATCTGAGCAAAACCATTTGTTAACCCCTTGAATTTCTGTCAAAATTTGGGGAAAGAATTTGGAAAAATCTGAGCAAAACCATGGGTTAACCCCTTAGATTTCTGTCAAAATTTGGGGAAAAAACCTTAAAAATTAGGAAAAATCTGAGCAAAACCATGGATTAACCCCTTGAATTTCTGTCAAAATTGGGGGAAACTCTTTGGAAAATCTGAGCAAAACCATGGGTTAGCCCCTTGAATTTCTGTCAAAATTTGGGGAAAAAAACCTTAGAAATTAGGAAAAATCTGAGCAAAACCATGGATTAACCACTTGAATTTCTGTCAAAATCTTTGGGGAAAAAACCTTGAAAAGTAGGAAAAATCTAAGCAAAACCATGGATTAACCCCTTGAATTTCTGTCAAAATTTGGGGAAAGAATTTGGAAAAATCTGAGCAAAACCATGGGTTAACCCCTTGAATTTCTGTCAAAATTTGGGGAAAAAACCTTAAAAAGTAGGAAAAATCTGAGCAAAACCATGGATTAACCCCTTGAATTTCTGTCAAAATCTGGGGATAATCTTTGGAAAAATCGAAGCAAAACCATTGGTTAACCCCTTGAATTTCTGTCAAAATCTGGGGATAATCTTTGGAAAAATCTGAGCAAAACCATGGGTTAACCCCTTGAATTTCTGTCAAAATCTGGGGAAAGAATTTGGAAAAATCGGAGCAAAACCATGGATTAACCCCTTTAATTTCTGTCAAAATTGGGGGAAACTCTTTGGAAAATCTGAGCAAAACCATGGGTTAGCCCCTTGAATTTCTGTCAAAATTTGGGGAAAAAAAACTTAGAAATTAGGAAAAACCTGAGCAAAACCATGGATTAACCACTTGAATTTCTGACAAAATTTGGGGAAAAAACCTTAAAAAGTAGGAAAAATCTAAGCAAAACCATGGGTTAACCCCTTGAATTTCTGTCAAAATTTGGGAAAAAAACCTTAAAAAATTTGGAAAAATCGAGAAAAACCATGGGTTAACCCCTTGAATTTCTGTCAAAATTTGGGAAAAAAACCTTAAAAAATTTGGAAAAATCGAGAAAAACCATGGGTTAACCCCTTGAATTTCTGTCAAAATTGGGGGAAAAATATAGATAAATCTGAGCAAAACCATGGGTTAGCCCCTTGAATTTCTGTCAAATATTGGGGAAAAAAATAAAAAAAAATTTGTAAAATCTGAGCAAAACTCTGGGTTGCCCCCTTGAATTTCTGTCAAAATTTAGGGAAACTCTTTGGAAAAATCTGAGCAAAACCATGGGTTCACCTCTGAATTTCTGTCAAAATTAGGGGAAAAAAAACTTTAAAATTTGGAAAATCTGAGCAAAACCATGGGTTAACGCCTTGAATTTCTGTCAAAATTTGGGGGGAAATATGGAAAAATCTGAGCAAAACCATGGGTTAACCCCTTGAATTTCTGTCAAAATTTGGGGAAAAACTTTGGAAAAATCTGAGCAAAACTCTGGGTTAATACCTTGGTTTTAGTCAGAGTCAATTTGAAAAGTGTGTTCCTTTTCGTGCAAAACAGTCGATCAAGGAGCAATACATAAAAAAACATCTCTGAACTATTGTGAGGTACAATTTAAGGGAAAAAAGACAAAACACCAGGGGTAAAAATGTGTTTTTATTAAAACTGTCTTCCCGAGAATGTCAACAAATAAACAAATACAAACACCTTGATTTTGGTTGTTGCTTGATTTTGAAATGTTTTATTGAACAACAGTATGAGACCAGTGAATAACACTTTTTGTTTTATGGAGAAAGTAATCCCAGCAATCACAACTTCAAGGACATGAGCAGCTTTTGTGGGTCAAGGAGGAATATTCAGTCTGAGAAAGAAGGAGACTTTTTTTACATAAACATTTAGCTCCATCTACTGGTCAAAACTTGACACTGCTATTCCAGAAAATTTAAAGATCATAGGCAAAGTCATAGCATGTGTCTTCAATGGTTGTTTCAGACAAATGAGCTCCACATAAATCCAAAGTAACACTTTTTAACAACACAGGAATGAAACATTCAGAAAACCTCTAGACTGCAGAAGGTTTATACAATTTTACACAATTTAATATGCTTTTGGTTCTATCTTTTGTGAATCAGAAATCTGGGAAAAAACTGATCACAAGTAGGTTGGAAAGTCAGAAAGATAACAGATTGGACCAAAGAATCAGTGAAAAAAAAGATAGATGAAGAAAGTCAGAGGAAAAAAAAGACAAAAGAAAAATCTGAAAAGTAAATGAACAAAAAAAATCAGAAGGAATTATAGGAGATAAAACTCAAGAAATCCATAAGGAATCAAAGAGAGTAAAATTAAAAACACAGAGGAGGAATCAAAAGTAATTCAAAAGATGATTTAAAAAAAAACTTGAAAAATGAAGAAAGAATCAAGAATGACAATCAGGAAAAAAGGGCTATGGACGGAAAAAACAAAACCCTTTTTTTGGGGGGGGGGGGGGGGGGGGGTCAGAAAACTATAAATCAAGCTTCACAACTGTTTAAAAAAATCTATCCAGCCACACTTTACATCTCTAAATTAACTGATTAACTTTAGGTCAAGAACACAGAAATAAACATAACCTGTGGAAAAATTCAGCAGAAAACTTACCCAGAAATGTAACATGCATTACATAAAAGAGCCACTAGGGGGCGGTAAATGCCCATCTGTTAATGACTGGAGTTTGAGCACCATGGTTTTACAAATGAAGTCAAAATTTTCTGATTTTGTTTAGCAGCCTTACAGTTATTTGCAAAAGAAAATAAATAAAAAGTGTTATACTTCATTAAAAGTACTTTGTGCAGGTTGAAGTTCATAAATCTGACAGAGTAAACTCATTTAGAGCTGCACAACACACAATTAACGCTGCCCCTTTGCCTTTTTGGAAGTTGGATGACGCATCTATCACACTTCAGCTAACAAAAGTATGTTTCTAATTCAAACAGTCTATGGTTAAAGCTCCTGTGAAGAACTTAACTGTTGATTTTGGCGCCCCCTTGTGGACAAAAGTGGTACGCCTCTTTTTTGCAGCTTTTTTTTCTGTCTGTGTTTAAGTTGTTTTCTTTACTTTAAAATCAAACACAGCACTTACTGTGACTCTTTGCAGCTGAAAGTGTACACAAAAAGTTGTTTTGGCAGTCAATCACCCTGCGACTGTGATTTCAGGAATTAAAAACAAAGCAATAGAAGTTATCAGTCTTGCTATTTGCACGCTTGTTAGCTTTTGTAGGTCAAATAAAGGCACCAGAATTAGTTTTATTCTATTTCATAACGAGATAGAAAGCTCTCACAGGAGCTTTAAAAGTGAGAAGAACAGGGATAATGTTGCCTGTTGTTGCACATCCAGATGGCCATAAAGTGCAAAAACTGCATTTGAAATAAGAGGAAAAAAAAGCTGTGATGTTTTCCATCTGTACCGCTAATGTGCTGCTCTGTCATTTTATCATTAATGCACCATTTAAGCCACATTTCCCCCCTTTCTCCTCCTCGCCAACACAAAATGAATACGATCATATAAAGGAGAAAATATATCGTCTCTGAAATCTGCCTGTCATGAAACACAAGGACTGTTTTTACTCCTCTTTACAGCTGGGCTGTTAAAGCATAAAGCCTGTTAGGATCAATGTCAGGCTGGAGGGGTTTAATTAGCTAACAAGACTCATCTCACCCATAATGTGCAATCTGTTCATAAACTTTTACCTTTCATTTCAGGGTTATTTATTCTGAATAATCCAATCAGAGTTTGCAGACGCGTGGATTTGGTTGGAGCTCTTTTTGCAGCTCCGTCAGTGAAAGTCCTTGGGTCTGCTGCGTGAAGGTCGTGTTTCAGCGAGCGTTTCTGCCTATTTAGGAAGCAGATTGTGAATAAACTTGCAGAACGAGGCAGAGATGAAACAAAAACAGCTGAGTCATGATAATCAAGTTTGTCTTTTATTGAAAAATATAGCTGTTATTTATAAGAAGAGGAGAGAAATTAGGGTAAATATATTAATATACTGTAAAACCAGAGGGAGGAAAAAGAGGACAGTACATACCTAGCAGAGAAAGAAAGAAAGGATTTCTACAGCTGAACTTTAAACCAGTTTTTTTTTTTTTGCAGTCCTTATCTGTTCTCGCCACTCGCCAAACAACAGCTGTCAGGGCCATGGAAACATTTAAGCAGACCTGAGGCACAGAGTATTTGCAAATTCCTTGATATGATTTATTCTGGAGTGCTCAGTTTCCCACAGAGAAGCAAAGACTCATGCCAGAAGATTTGGACAATGAAAAGAAAGTTCTTAGTGTATATGAGTGTTATTGAACTTACTTGTCTGTAACTCAAAGATTGCAAATACAATTTGTCCACAAATGTGCTTTGTAGTGTCAACACCACTCACTGATTCCCACGCTGAGACCACAATCACACTGCTCATAAAAACAAGTGTTTGCTGTGATGATTGGTCTGTGCACTTTCTATTCATTCTATTTCCATTTCAGGAACAAAACTAGGACATCTATTCAGTGACCATTTTTAGAAAAAATAAATGCATTTTTTGTCACAAATTTTTGTTTTCAGGGAAAGGCTTTAAATTTCTGTTTTTCCATTTTCAGTTTTTATGCTTTTCAGACCTTGTACAGATGTAACCAGGTATTTTATAAATCGGATATTCCCCTTATTTGTTTTTAAAAAAATAATATCATCCAATCCTGATCATTTACAAGAGCAAAAAAAAACAATCGTCAGCTAGTCACTGGGCAAGGTGGCAGTGTTTTTTGGGTTGAAAAACCCGTGTGAGCCAATCAGAATGAATCCTCATCATGTCTCTTTTGCCAGAGATTCAAATAAATGGATCAATAAAGAGGTTTGCTTTTCCACGAAAGTAATCGTATGCACTTGAAGAAAAAAAAAACAAGCAAGAACTGTTTGCAAAATTACAACGAACATGATGTGACTGGCTTTTTTGTCGCAAGCTGTGAAATTTAAGATCCCAAAACTCAGTTTGCATGCAGAAACATAAAACCGTGAACTCAAATTTTTTAGAAAAGATTGTATGTAGTCACATTAAACTGCAATTTCGTGCGAATGACAGGCCTAAATGTGTCAAACTATTCACAGATACCTGGCTACATGTGGACAAGGCCTCCGTCTGTGACCCAGGAATAAATGATCGCTCGGTTTAAGAATCTGCTTGCAAGAGATTTTGAGTAATTATATCTCTATTTAAATTTCCTTAGGGTTTGAGTGATACCTGAGCTACAACAGATGCGTCTGTGGTCCGGCTCCGCTACGTCTGGGTACCAGATTATATGGATTTCCATTCAAGCCACTGTGCCAATTCACACTGGATCCGATAGGTTCTGGTCCGACTGCGCGCTTGGTCCGTCAGGTGCTGTAGCTGTGACAGCTCAAAGGACCGGACGTTACAGGAAGTTGTGCGCAGAAACCAACTAAAAAGAGCTCATGACTGAGGAATACGACAAACAATCCAAAACAGATCGTATTTAGCCGGACTCAACACGCAGCCAGTGTGAGTTGACAAACGCAGACACATCTAGTGTATTTGAACAGTAATAATCCAAATATCCCTGCATTTTGGATTTACATAGATTAGATTCTTTCTGTTAATCTGGGAATATAAAAGTCCACAATCAGGAAACAACACAGGATCTACTTCTACGGTTACATTTTTTTTAAAGATATTTTTTGGGCTTTTCTGCCTTTAATTGGATAGAGCAGGAAAGGGGGCGAGAGTGGGGAATGATGTGCGGGAAACAGGCCACAGGCAGGGACCGAACCCTGGCCACTTGCTCGAAGGCAAGCCTCATGGTGCGTGGCCATATCCACTAGGCCATCTGCGCCCCCTATGGTTACATTTTAATGGCAAACAACTCATGTTTGTTTTTTCTAAAATCTGCAACATTTATGCGAAAAAGAGAATTTTCTGTTTTCCATTTCAGAATCAGGAATAGAATGAACAGAAGTCTCACAGACTATAATCAATGGCACAAGTCATATTTACATTACATCATTCAAAAATGGTGTAGAAGGAGTGTTTTTGCCATTTATTGCTTATGAAAGTGAAGGATTGCAGCTGCCCAAACAATCCACAAAGCATGTTTCACAACTTTTCAATCAAAGTAAGAATATCTTCAAATTTGGCCCATTTACATCAAAAAAAGTGTCAAATCATACTGCAAGTCTACACATGAGAAAATAATTAACAAACTTAAACATCCTGCTATCTTTTTTCCAACAATGTGGTTAGAACATACTTGGCAATTTTCCTCCAGATTGATTTCATTTTCACAACCTGGTCACAGAGATGTGGTTTTCCAAACTATACAACAAACCCAAAGAAGGAATGGCACAGCATCCTGATTCTGTATGTACACACCTGCATCAACGCCACGACAGGAAATATAAGATCCCCGTCTGTTAAATGTGGCAGTTTTCTAACACTCGATAAAAAAAAAAAAGTAAGACAAAGAAAAGTTTTCCTCAGTGTAGCTGTGTTTATAAGTGAAGTCACCTGGAGGAGCCAAGTGAGTGAGATTATGACTGAACACAAAAGAAGCCAAAGAGAGACAGCCCACCTGTCCGCCCCTGACCCTGCTGTTCCTGGAGCAGCTCCAGCTGGTCGGAGGCCAATAATCCAGCACGTTTTAATGAGTAGACTGGGAAAGTCCAGATGATTGGTTGATTTAATCATCTGTTTCTACTGTGTGATTTGGGTTGTGTTGAGGAGATGAGTCTTATCACCTGTGGGGCCGCTTACGGAAATATCCGCCACTCTCAGCACTGCCCTGAGACATACCTGATGCCCGTCTGTGAAGTTCCTGCACTCTAATAACACCTGGAACATGTTTTTACATCCTCTCTGCCCTCAGGGACAAACCATAACTATTCATTTGGATTTTTTTTTTTTTCTCTCGTTCAACAGTCCCTTTTCTTGCTCGCGCTTTTCTGCAGACCTGCTAACGCTACCAAGAGATTCACTACTCTTGTCCTGCTTTTAAAAAAGTACAGGACACAAACCACATGCTAAGGCCTCTTCTTTAACACCTCACATTTGCACAAATCCTCCGTTTGGCTTCCCACAAATGTGACAGCGAAAGTGATTTTGTGTCTACTTGAGATTTAAGTGCCGTCGTACCGTCAACATTTCTAAACACATGAGGAAAAATAATCATTAATTTTAAGACCTTGTAGTGCATGATAAGACTGATCCATCCCTTATTGATATAAATGAATAAATACCACAGCTGTCAGCAAATTTAAAGAATGAAAACTTAAAAGAGACAAAATAATACGACGGACTGAACTAACAAACAAGTCGACCAGCCTCCGAAAAAATCAACACATGGAAAAGTAATAGCTACTTTCTCTATTTAGTGTTTCTTCTAAACACTTTCATTGGCAAATAATGTCCTATGCCCTCTTTCTTTTACAGATTCTGTAATAAACACATCAACATCCATATGCCTCTCCTCACACATCACACAATATATGATATTAATGTGACCCACAGAAGGAGCACAGATGCTCTGACTTTTCAGTCGACCTTTACTCCCCCAGACGAGTGTGGTGCTCATAACCAATGGCTTTCTGTTTTGACTTTTTTTCCAGTTCTGCACCCAGAGAAGGAAAAGCTTGGAGAGCAGGTGCTGGGTGTAAAAAAAAGAAAAACAACAAAAAAAGAAGGAAGTTCCCGGTTGTAGAGAGTTCAGAGTTTGCCGCGGCGTGAATCTGCAATGATTAACAACCGACACCTTTCAAGAGTTGCTCTCTGTGAGGAAGTCCCTCTGCAGTCGGCTCACATCTTCCTGCTACAGCACAGTGAGTAAGGCCTAATTGGTTTTATTTATGATGTTGAACAAAGTGAACAATGATTATACCAATCTACGAGGAGTGGTCCTGCCTCCTAATCGTCCTCCAGCCTGCGACAGCCTCCAAAAAGTCTGGACTTGTCCCTCCAACCTGCCTGTGAAAAGTGACGCCAGTTTGGTCTACACTCGAATCTCGTCCTCGTCGTCATCCATGAAGGTGAAATCCCTGTCGTCCTCCCCTCGCGGCGAGCTGTACTTTGCGCTGTCCGTGTCGCCGTCGTGGAGGTGGTACTGCGGTTTCTCCTCGGTGACGGAGCCCGAGCTGGACACGGAGTAGCTGTCCAGGTTGTGGTGGTTGTTCCTGGTTTGTAGCTCTGGAGTGTAAGGATCCTCGATGACTTTCTGCTGGTACATGCGAGGCGGTCTCGCCGGCGCCCTCTCCTCCGCGTCGTCATCGTCGATGTGGGGGATGTGGGAAGGTGAAGCGCGTCCGTCGCTGCCTTTACCCTCTTCGTAGCCGAGGTCATCCTCCTCCCATCCTTTCTTCTCCATCACGCTCAGGATGTCCCCGAGCATGGAGGGCCCCAGGTCGATGTGGAAGGACATCATGGACTCCGCGTGCTTCATCCCGCCACCTTTAGGCATGGATGGCGGTAAGTCGGTGAGTTCGCCAAAATTGCGCTCGTCGAACTCCACATCCAAGTTCGCCATCGCTGCGGCACCGTTCACCGGCTTAGTTTCGATTTCCATCAGCGTCTTCATGGGGCTGGAGGAAACGCTCTTCGTCATCTGTCCTCTGCTCATGTCGTCATTGTTGAGGTAAGGCATGGATATGGCGTTTTTCACGTAGTTGGATGATCCACCGGAAGGCGCCATCATGTTGTATTCATACTTGTCCCCTCGATTTACGGATTGAGAGCGTTTGCTGCTCCTGAAGGTGCGGGAAAGCAGCCCCGGTTTTGGGCCCGGGGAGCTTTGCTTTGTCTCCGGCTCTCTCGGGGGCTCGCCTGATCGAGTGCTGAGAAAGGAAGTGTCCCCGAAGGCATCTCCGCCGCGTCCGACATGCATGGTGTGGCGGAAGTCCCCCAACGGAGCGCTGATCATTTCTGCGGTCAGGTCAGCCCGTGACCGCCGCTTTGACTGGTTGGAGCTGTGTGACAGTTGCTTGAGAATCGGCATGATGGCAGTCCCTTATAATCCACACAAGGAATAAAAGAACTTGCTTCTGTGGCTGATCGAGGAAGTCTTTTTGTAAATTTAAATCCCAGATGTCGTCAAAGCAGATTCGAGCCCAGGAGATTAATGTTTGCAGACATTCTGGTCGTCCAGAAGTGGTGTCATCTTACTGTTGGATCAGCCTGTGAAGAAAGATAAAGATCATCAGAGCCACATCACTACTTTTCACTTTAGCATTAAGCGTGGAAAGTTTTCACTTATAACAGACACCGTTTCAGTCAAAGGAAAATGTAAAGCACCACTTTAAAAACTTCTCCATCAAACACAAAGTTCCTTCTGTTTTGATCTGCATTAAGAACAGCAAGTTTCATTGACAAGGCTTCAAAATGAGGCCTCACTTGAGTGGTTCTAACAAGAGGAGCCTTTTCTGTGCTGAAGTCTGCAAGGGTGTTATATAATAGTGGAGAAAAAGCTTTCTCATCCACAGTTCACAGCAACTTCAACTCATTTAAAACCAATGCTAATACCCCCACTGAAGTTGACCCTGGCAGAGCAAGTTTCAATTCAAACGTTCCCGTGCAGTTCTCCTAATACATTTTTAAGCTCTCACTGTCAACTCTAATAGGTTGCTGTCACATTCAGTTTTTTTTTCAAGTGGCTGCTGTGTCCGCTGTCACTGCTGTGCTTTAGTTCCCATTTAGGCCCCTGACTGTTACATAACCAGCGAGACACAGGATACTGGGAGCCGGAGCGGTTCAAGCTGGCAGGAATATAAAGGAAGGAAAGAAAAAAGAAAGAAGAATGAAGTGGAACGGCATTTCTTCAGCGTGGATCGACTTACAGCAAAGTCCAGACGTGCTACACTCTGTTTTTTTCCTCATATCATGAAGAGATCAAGTGTTTCCACTGCTGGTTCTGTCTGTCTCTTGGTGTCTTTCAGCCTTGATGGTGACATCTGAGTAACTCTGACACCACTGCTGTTTTTTCAATCTACAAACATCAATAGGCAACTCCCAGTTAAGTGATTGCCGAGTCATTGATTAACGTCTTTTTTGTGTGAGGGAATCAGCTTCCTCTTGATTAAACGTGGGTCGCTTTAGCCCCATTTCCATTTTGTGAGATTCCTTTCAACTAAAACCGAGACAAGTCCCCAGAAGGTGGAGCTAGAAACACTGCAGTCTGATGAAACATACCAACCGGAACCCCACCATGTTTAAATCTCTGCAACAAAGCTTGAACTCACTTTTGTAGCAAAGAGCCACATGCCAATCACAAAGAAGACAAATTACTGGATGTCTTCCATTCTTGCTCTTTGTTTGCTCTCACGTTTCTTCTTCGTTGGATTTATTAGCGGAGTGTGACAGTAGCACATTAAAGTATATGAGTGTAAAAAGGAATAATGAAAACATGAAGAAACGCAGGTGCTCAAATCAAGAGAAAGAGATTCAATGGGCTGTGTTTTTAGAATATAAAAATCTGTTCTTTTCCATTGAGATAAAGGGTTGAGAGATTGGTATGTTAAACTAAAATGTATTAAATGTAGTAAGTGTGACAAATTAAGCTGCCACGGAAAGCAGGTGGCGCGAAAAGAAAGAAAGAGTGCCAGACAGGATCTACAACGTTTAAAAAAACAGTGTATTGAGTTAATCGTATATGGAAACTGATGTAAAAGTGTAAAAGTACACAGGAAAACTTCAAGAACTTGAAAAAATTGAAAGTAAAGTGCCAAGCGGCGGTATATTTGCACCACGTGCTTGAGCGCGTCGCCGGGGCTGCCTGACAAAGGCGAAGATTTCCAATATCTGGATTATATCCTCTAGTGGATTACTTTCTTCTGGGCTTTCTTGATCATTTTGATTCTTTTGGGATTATTAGGCTGGAGACTCTTGGAGTATTTTGTTGCAGTTTTCGTTTTCTGGAATTAAGGATATTGAACGCACGGACAAAAGGAGCCCAGTTGGAGGACGCTGAAAGGGCTTAAAAACTATTGAAAGACTTGTTTGGATGTTTGGGTGACGTTTGGTGCTGTCACTCTATTACGTAGCAAACGCAGCCATCAGTATCCAGCTTGTTCACTGCCAAACAACAAGGGCACAGTCAGCTGTGGAATAACAAAGGGTATCAGGTTTTACCAACTCGACTGTTACCAAACTGTACTGATCAACACTGGACCACTTGGTGGGAACATGGATTTTGATAATCTTCTTCCCCCTTCTACTCGTTTTACACCAAGACTCAAGTGTCCTTAAGTAACCAGAACTCAAGTCTTGAAAAACAACCTCAAAACAGACTGAAAAGCAGGAAGGTTTGACGCCCACTTGTGTGCTAGCGAGACTCGAGTGAATCCATACGTTTCTGACATCAACAAGGGCCTCAGTTGTTTTAGCCAGACAGCAATAACCGTCATCCTCAGTGCTTTCAAACCAGAGCTGGAGCCCACGCTGTAGGCCTGTTTGCGTATCCCCGGTCTGCGAATGAATGGGGGCTTCCCTCAACAATATTCCAAAGCAACGTCATCCATGAAAACATTTGCATTTCTAACAAGAAGCCATTCAATTGGAGAGGCAACTGTAGCGCCAGAGCGAACAAAGGAGGAGTTGATAGATGATAGACTCCAGGGTTGTTTTGTTCCCTCTTTCCCAAAAGAGAGATCATTGCCAAAGGGGACTGAACTCTATCAAGTTCAAAGTATTTATCTTCTTTATTCAATAGCTTAATTCAAGACCCTTTTTGATAGTTCTGGCAGTGCTGATGAGGGAGATGCACCACAAAAAAGAAAGTCAAACAAAAGCCAAACACTTCAAAGAGATGATTTTTGAGCTCTATTGTAATAGAAAATCTCATATCCGTACAAAAAAAAAGAACCTGGGACAGTTTAAAGCAACAAATCATTTTAAAAAGCAACTGGATGCCAATTTATTAGATTATAGCACAGAGCAAACAAAGTGCCTCTGAGCTGACTTAGTGGAGAGATTAATGTAGAATGATCCAGCATTAGACAACGCTTATGCTTTGTGCAGAGGCCAATTAGTATCTGCTGCAAGAAA
>RPOG01006463.1:0-23792 GCA_008086565.1 Thalassoma bifasciatum | reverse complement strand
GTGCACATTCAGTGTGTCCTACATTATTAAACACACAGCATCACAGTTCCCTCCCTCTGTGTGTGTTTGTTATTCCCTGTGGGTTCACTGTCAAGCTCACAGGATGTTAGTCTTTCTCACATCTAAGTTGGTTGTAAGCGGACCAGATATTGTACAGACTCACACTCCCTTGTGTAGTGTCAGATTTGAATGTTGGTTTAAAAGCATGAAGACAACACACAAACTGAAACTGGTGCCTCAACTACTTATTGAAAATGTCCCTTTCAGACTGGCTGCAGAGCTGAGAGGGACCTTTGAACTGTTCTGCACTCTAAAGCATGCATTCATTCAAAGATTAATTAGAGAGACCAAGTCAGCAAACAAAAGCATTTTGCATGACCAGTTATTATTATCTGTGCTAACATACAGATCTCATTACAAGCGTGTGCATGTATGACTGTATGATGGATTAAAGCATTAGCTAAAGCCTTCATGCTGCACAGATTGGTCAGGTTTATTCTTCTTTAATAAATAACTTAAAGCTCCCATGAGAAGTTTATGTTTTTGTTGATTTTGTCTATTCATGTAGATGTTCTGATCTTTTCCATTATGAGAATATGTCAGGTTTTCCAACACCTCCACCAACACCAGAAACATCAAAATACTCAACCTGCTTCTTCTTAAAGCTAGATGTGTTTGCCATCATGATTATTTCTGGGATGAAGTGCAATTTATTTATAGCAACGGAGTACTAGGGCCACATTGAGATTTTTTTTTACTTCATATTTTACTACGAGATAAAAGTTGAAATGAATTATTTTACTGTGAGAATAAAGTCAAAGTTAATTATTTTTACTTGAAGTTTAAAGCCAAAATTGATTATTTAACTACAAGATTAAAGTAAAAAATAATGGCATAATTAACCACGAGAATGAAGTCGAAATATAATCTAGAACAGTCTAGGAGGAGGAGGAAATGAGGACCAGGGAGCATTTCATCAAATTATACTTAAACTTGGGTTTTACAAACAAGGCTAGACTTAATTTCCACTTTATTTTCATAGTAAAATAATTAAATTTGACTTTAATCTCCTCGTAAAATAATTAAATTCGACTTTAATCTAGTCGTAAAATAGTTAAATTTGGCTTTATTCTCGTTGTAAAATAATTAATTTCAACTTTTTTCTCATAGTAAAATAATTAAATTCAACCTTATTCTCATAGTAAACAAATTAATTTCAACTTTATTCTCTTAGTAAAATATTAAATTTCAACTTTATCCTTGTAGTAAAATAATAAAATTTGACTTTATTCTTGTAGTAAAATAACTAAATTGGAGTTTAATCTTGTAGTAAAATATGAAGAAAAAAGATCCTTAATATGGCCCTAATACTAGGTCTTTATGTATTTATTTAATTATCTATCTGTCTATCTATCTATCTTGTTTGTTAGCACTGTGATATAATTGACTGATTGACCTATTTCATGTACTAGTAGTATATAAATAATAATGTCAGTCAAACATATTCCTCAACTAAATCTGCACAGGAAAATAAAGACTAGTTTTATCAAAGAGTGACTATTGGACCGTGCACATGTACAGTCATGGACAAAAGTATTTCTCTTCTCCATTCTTGGTGTGACACACAAAGGCTCAAAACACAAAGGTTGAGTCAACTTTTATAGTCTAACTGGTGTCAGGTGTGATTTCTATGTTACCAGCACCTGTTCACACCACAGCTGAGTTTAAACAAGAATCACCTGCTTGAAATTAAATTATTTACCCACAATTCTAAAAGGGTGCCAATATCTTTGACCGGCCCAATTTCTGTGTTTTGTGTAAAATTGTGTCAATTTTAGCTTTTTTCTTCCGTTTTTTTTTGTGTTTTTCCAATGCACATCAAGGAAATAAACACATTTAAACCTAAAATTGTTTGAAATTGCAGAAATTTTTGGGAGAAATGGTGTATTTTCTGGGAAAAAATTCCAGGGGTGCCCATTCTTTCGACCATGACCGTATATGTATGTTACATAGTTTGTGGTAAGGACGCAGACAACAGGGAACAAGCAACATCAGTTTTAAGACGCATTCATAAGGGTAGCAATCCAAATAAATGTGAATATTGTCACTTTCTTATCTAGCGTGTATTCTTCTGAACCCTCTCTTATCTGTAATTGTTATAATCATGCCTATGATCATGGTAATTGTACTTGAATGAATCCAATACCTCTGTAAAGAGCACAATGTCTCTCTCATTTTCTTCAGTTCACTTGCAGGCAAGTTAATTGGTGTGGTTGTTGTTGTGGATGGAAACCCTATGTTCAGTGAAATATATAAATGATGTCAATGTTCCGTGAATGAGTGGTTTAGCAGTAGGTGTCACGGTCTTATAAACTACAGCATCTGTGTCTGAGCCTTAGAACATCCCTGATTGATTCTCTCATTGGCTGCTTTGTTGACATCAGCCTATTAACTGACCCCTGAGAGTCAGAGTAACTGTAACTAGGACAGCCACTCTCGAGGTCCACACTGTGGAAAAAGAAGATCACGACCAAACCAAAGAATTACTATTCCTCTTTTCCTCTGCTTAGTATGTTATTATCAGAAGACCATCCAAAAGTCACTCAACAAGAGCAGAGGTAGTGGAGCATTCATCACAAGTCACTAGGATACAAAGGAAAAAGAATAACAATAATAAAAAGAATAGATTTGATTTGGGGGAAAAAAAAAAAAGAAAAGCAGACCATGGCCTCGCACCAGCAAAATTACTTCACTTGGTCCTTGAATTTGTCGAAATCTCATTCGCAAGAC
This sequence comes from Thalassoma bifasciatum, assembly GCA_008086565.1. NCBI lineage: Eukaryota > Metazoa > Chordata > Actinopteri > Labriformes > Labridae > Thalassoma > Thalassoma bifasciatum. The sequence continues at coordinate 21,002 of RPOG01006463.1, read as the reverse complement.
TTCAAAAGAAAAGCTGAAAATAAGAAAAAAAACAATATCTCCAACCCTGGCTGCAAAAAAAGGAAACAAGGAGACCAAAATGCGGCATAAAATGTTGATGGAGGGTGTAGATGTAGGCCTTCATCCCGCTAACTGCATTTTTACTGTTGATTAGATGGATGACTGTCTTTATTGGTGGTGTCAAATCTACGGTGGCCGGGAAGGGCAGAACAAAATTACAAATTGTGAAACACTTTTACAATGGTTGAGACAAATTTACATTTTAGAAAAAATAATTACATTCACAAAACAAAAATTAAATTACCATAACACATTTACAAGTTCTGAAACAAATTTACCTTTCGGAAAACAAATTAACAAGACGTGAAACACTTTTACAAACACTGAAACAAATTTACAAGTGGCGAAACACTTTTACAAGCTCAAGCATTAACCGGAAAGGGAATGTACCAACTCCCGGGATGAACCGGATGTGATAACGGGGAGCGGCAGTCACCCAAGATGGACGGCGTCCAGGGTATTTAAAAACTCCAAAGACCGACCACACGAAAAACAAAACCCCGTTAAGCGCATAATATGCTGTCCACAGAACGGACAAAACTTCACCTGATCGCTGTCCATCTTGGATGACCTCCAACAAACACTATTGGCCTATTTGCCACTCCCCGTTATCACATCCGGTTCATCCCGGGAGTTGGTACATTCCCTTTCCGGTTAATGCTTGAGCTTGTAAAAGTGTTTCGCCGCTTGTAAATTTGTTTCAGCGTTTGTAAAAGTGTTTCACGTCTTGTTAATTTGTTTTCCGAAAGGTAAATTTGTTTCAGGACTTGTAAATGTGTTATGGCAATTTAATTTTGTTTAGTGGATGTAAAATTGTTTTCTAAAATGTAAATTTGTCTTAACCATTGTAAGAGTGTTTCACAATTTGTAATTTTGTTCTGCCCTTCCCGGCCACCGTACAAATCTGACTTTGAGAAGAGTAACATGACCAAGTACAGCAGTGTTGACTCAAACATGTTTGATATGGTTGGACCTTTTAATTCATGCACTGACAAAGTTGAGAAGTCGGAGGGATAAATTCACCTCCTTGTATGAGTGTCAATTTAAATATGCATAACCTAAATCATATATTACTGAAAAAGCATTTTTTTGACTACAGAAATATTAGTTGTTCATAGTTTTTCAGAGGATTGCTATTTTTTTCAAAGTGAGAATTCTCAGAATGCACTTTTACTTTTTTTGCACAAAAAGAGCAAAACATCTGGAGTTGTTAGTATGAACAGGTGAGTATGCTCTAATTTCACTGGAAAATGAGTTTTACTCACCTTAAGCAGACTCCAGACTGGTCTTTTCACTACTCATTTTTGCAACTATAACTGAGCTATCTACCTGCTGTACACTTTCAGTAATACACAACATAAGAGGGCTTTCTGACCACACTCAGGACCTTAATTACAACATGTAAAGAAGAGAGGCAGCAGCACTCAGGCTGATATAGGACAACACTTACAATTCCATCTTCAACGTGTGTCCAGGACTATTTCAAAGTTTAACTTGAGGTGTGTGCAGTGTGTCTCTTGTGTGAGACACAACCCAAAGATAACTCAAACTCTGACAGCTGCATCACAGCCCCCTCTCTCATTTCAAACCCGACTCTCTCTGTACCCTCAGTACAAAGTGCAAGTCTGTGCATGCAATTCAATCTGCTCCCTCTTTCATGTAGACCAGGCTTTCAGTTATGGACACTTATTCAGTGTTAGTGTTGCTTACTCTCAGTTCAGATCCATTTCAGCACCTGAATGTATTCAGGGCCAAACCTCACCACCTGGACACCTTTTCCATGATAAAAAAGCAATTTGGCTTTGCTCTAACACGGCCATGTGGATGGTGGGCTCACAATTTCTCATTATCCAAACCAAAATGGGCTATTGTGCCATGTGTGGTTGGGGCTGATATGGGGTTACATTGTAAAATGGGCTGACCAGAGATCATGACGAACAAAAAAAGAAGAGGTACAATGACACTAAATTTAGATCATTGTTTGTGACAGAAAGAGCATCAACTGGGTCAATAAAATTGTTCATAACCAAATAAAACATTTAAGCATCCATTTAAACCCTGATCCCTGGAAGGTGGGGTCAGAGCTCTTGCAGAAATAACGGTAACAGTTGTAGTAGAGTCCATCAGATCTGGTTGGTAACGGTGGACAGAAATAGTAGCACAGCTGAATATGGATTTCTAAGAACAGGAAGCAGCACTCTTGACCCCAAGAACCATGAATTAAAATTGAAAAACCATGTATATCCGTAGCAAAGATGCATTAAGTGCGTGAGCACTCGTCCCCCTCTCTCACTCTCTCTGCCTACACTACTCCAGCAGTGCCAAGGAGTGCACTCATGCTTAATGAATTGAGACAGAAGGCCAGATAAATGTGACCAGTCCAGTAAAGACAGCGAGCAGACACAGAGAGAGGCTACGGCCTGCTCGCTGTGTTACACAGGGAGCACCCGGAGGCGTCCTGTAGTCCGATCCCAGCTTTACTCTGCCTTTGGTTGGCATAAACATCTAATAGGGCCTAAAAGCCTTAGATGAGAACAACACATGCTGGGTAAGTGGTTGAAAATGGGACATGGAAAAGGTTTCAGGACATTCCAAGAACAAAGAGCACAGCGAGCGTCTGTTTTAATCAAGAGTATGTCCCTGGAGTCTGGGTCAGAAATATGCCGGTATAGATCTGCTCTTTACTTCTCTGCAAGTGTCTGTAACAAAAGGGTGTAAATGTTTCATTACAAAAATACATGATTGAGTCAGTTTTATTAACTAGAGGTGGGACTTGATTTAAAAAAAAAAAATCTAATTAATTTCAGGCTTTATAATTCCTTACATGCAATCAATCACATTCCAATGGCATATTAGGCATTGGAAGCAGCATTCTCAATTCAAATGGGTTTTGGTGGCTGACTGAATCAATGAATAGACAAAAGCTTGAACAAAAAAAATCCCATTATCATCAGTTAAATGTGATTTTCAAATGCAAGGTGCTGTTAGAAAAACATTACTGCATTTCCAGCAGGCAATGTTTAAAAGACTCAACAACTAAATTCAAGGTCTTAAGGACTTTCTGTAAATTTGAGTGTGTTTATTTAATCAATCTGTTGAGATAACAACTTTGATGACTTTGAAAAATAACATTTACTACTCCTGGAGATGATTAAAGCTTGCTTTTATTTCTACAACTCAGCTGTTTGGATACTGCTGGTCAGGCTGAAAGGACTCTTAAAGGCTGCAGTTTCCTCCTCCCTCTGTTTGCTTCACAGGTCTGAGACCCCATTCACACAACAATGGTTTTCGGGTGAAACGCAAAAGTATTGTCGAGTTTCAGCTTCCTGTTTACACAGAAAGCGCAATTTTCACCAGCTCCGTGTAAACACTAAGCCGGGGAAAACCTGGATACGCTGATATCACATTCAGCTCTGTGTGTGCGCAATAAGCCTCCACTGCGCCAGGCACGAACTGAACAACAACAACAACAGCAACAGCTACCAGAATATGCATTTATTGCATTTATCTCTGCAATTAGAGAAAAAGTTTTTCATATGAACTCCAGATGAAAAGCTCACCTCTTCTGCAGCCTCTATAGTGCTGTTGTGCACACGGCTTCTACAATTATATCCCCATCTACAGGCCTGACATGCATACTACAGCGTTTTCAGTCCCTCAGTGTATCTATGTAGGTGCAGATTTTTTTCATTGTGTTTTGATGTGTTTTATGGTGAAACGCTACAATTCTACTATTTCATTTGGCAAAGCCTTTTATCCAAAGCGACGTACAACAGAAACGCTGCGAAACGTCGAGTAAATGGGGCCTTACAGCGCTCTGGCTGTAGTTTCCTCCTCTCTCTGTTTGCTTTGCAGCTCTGAGTCTTCTTGGGCTGTTTTTAGATGTTCTCTAGATCAGTGGTTCCCAAAGTGGGGGTCGGGACCCTTTGGGGGGAGCGAGACATTGACAGTGGATCGTGGAATGTGTCCCAAAATTGAGCAATTCCACATTTTATCCATTATTGTAAGAATGACAGCAAAAATAGGACTTAAAGATAATATAAGATTAAGCAAACAAAAAAATGTTTTATCTGTCTTTCACATTTCTTTGTTGAAGTTTGATGCAGTGAACAAAGCAAAGTTCACATTAGTCTGTAAATTTTCTACTGATCAGTTAAATTAAGTATCCTTGGGTTTTTTTTGTCTGTTTTTGTCTGTTTTTGGATTGGCCCATTAGTGTTGTCCCACAGCAGGGGGTCACAAGTCTCTAACGCTGCTATTTTGGGGGGCACAGGCTGAAAAGTTTGGGAATCCCTGCTCTAGATGTTCAGATGTTCTGGTGCTCTTATGTGCCATCCTCACAACAACACTCACAGTAGTGGGGATGTGGGGGAGGGGCGGGGTGTGCATGAGCAGAGTGAGTGAGAGGAGCACACATCGAGAAACGAAGCTGAAACTTAATGAACACTGGTGCCAACAATGCCTTTAAACACAACAAGGTTTTATTCTAAAACTTCAATTTTCCATCAACCAGGCATAGAAATGCTGTCATTTGCAAATTGTCTGTTGCTAGTCTGGCATTATTTGGGCGCTTTTCACATTAGAAGGTGTCACCTTGCAGGCTGTAACTGGCATGCTGGGAACTCATGCAGTGAGGAATGTTCTCTCTCTTCTTGAGTGCAACTTTGAACTGTGGCATAATGCATCAATTTATTTTGTAACACGTATTTTTAAATGTATTAATCATATTGACGCACTAAAGTCCCAGCCCTTCTATAAATATGTACATATACATTTAGTGTTTTTATGGAGAGTCTTAGTGTTATGTGCCCATGAGAAATGTTAATTTTTCAAGTGTATTTATAATACATCATGGCCTCACACATTTAGTACAGTGCATTTTAGCATCCAAGTCCTCGTGTGTGTATCTGTGTTGTGTTGATGTTGAAGTGCTAACAGGGCCAGCACATATCATCGCTGATCGGAGATGGAGAAGATGTTTCCCCGGGGGTCAGTGAGCAGCCGTCACTTCACATGAAGTGCAGCCGGCAGGGAGCGAGCAGACGAGACGACACAGAGGACGGACGACAAAGTGGAGGCTGTGGGGGTGGGAAGAGAGCCCGGGAGAGAGAGAAGAGAGAGGGAGGGGGTGCATCCTTAAGTCAGCATCATGGCAAAAAGATGTGCAGACTGTGAGAAGCGGAGAGAGTAAGTGAGAGAAATAGTGACAAAAAAAGAGGCGAATAAAGACTGTGAAAGAGATTTGCCAGAGGGGAGCAGAGAAGAGAACGAGGGCGAAAACAAAGAGGGTGTGTTGCATAAAGCGGAGATGAGACTCAGGTCAGCACATCAGGCCAAACACAATATACAGGAGGTGAGCAGTTCATGAGGAAAGACTAAATAAAGGAAATAAAACAAGACAACGGCGACGAATGCCTCCCCATCACACTTATCCAGGAGTCTGAACAGAAACAAACCTTTCCTCTCTCTCTCTCTCTCTGGAGGAAACACTCTTTTCTGAAATGCCATAAAACTTCGCCGAGAAATAAAGTAGTTGATCGAATCCTATTTATTGGTGCCAGCATTTTCCCTCAGCTGTCAGTAAATACTTCCTCTCCTCCAACGGAGCTGCTGTTTCTGTATTTATGGGTTTTAATAGGAAGAGCGTGATCATCATATTGACTGGCCTGCTCGGATCCTAATGGGCGCCTTAAATCTCAGTGAAACACACTGTATTCTGGGGTGAGTTACAGGCAAATTAACATGGAGAGGGAGGCCGGCAGGGCTGCTCCTGCCAGAAGGGAGGAAAACAATCGCTTGAATGATTGTCGGACATTTAGGATGAGTTGGGAGGGGGCTGGGCAATGAGAGGGGAGAGGAGGCTATAAACGATTTTCATCAGTAGCAGGGAGAGAGAATGAGATGGGCTGGAGAGGGTGGGAGGAATCCAATGTGTTCGCCTTCCATTATAAGAATCATAAAACAGTTTTAATGACCAAATATTGGGCTCTTTGAAACAAGATATTGGATCATATTACAAGCATTATGGTGTCACACTTTGGCACAGGCACTTTGCTGCAGACAAAGTGTGTGGTGCCTCATGAGCATCTGCATTATTCTCACTTTGTGTGTGTGTGTGTGTGTGTGTGTGTGTGTGTTTGCGAGAAAATGAGTTGTCAGGAGTTGTCTTGCTTTAAATCTATCAAAGGTGTTTTTAATGGAGAGAGAGACAGAGGAAGGACACAGGAGCACAGATTTGAATTAGAGAAACAGAATATCAAACTTTTTTCTCACTTTGTCAGCATTTAATGTTGGAAGAAAGAATATTTTACCCCTCTGAACACTTTTGTTCCTAACTAAGTTCCTTCTTCAGGGAGCTTTTTATGTCTTTGCGGGGCTTTTGGGGCTTTTTCAAGGGAGTACTGGAGTCAAACGAGCACTGAGCCTTTGTAGACAGTTTAACCACTGAGCTAAACCAGCGCTCTGTTGAGCCTAATTTAGACTTCTGCGTCAAATCGACTCTGGAGCGTACGACAGGTTTGCAAAGCCCCTGTGCTTATGCAGAAGCTTATGCACAAAGCCTGATGTGCAACTCCTTAGAGATAAAACCATAGGTTGAAAAATTCCAGGCTGCAAATCCCACTGGGAAGCATCAAATTTCCTACATTGACAACATTTCCAGTATCACCATTATAGTCCTCTGCCTGGATGGATTTAGTGGCTGAATGGTGATTCTCCTGAGATGTCTCCTCTATCTTCTTCTTTGTGATAACTGCATAATGATCAACTGCTGCTCAGCTTTTATCAGCTCTAAGTCCAGTATATTATGCTGGTTTTATGTGAACAAAGCAGGACAGAAATCTGGTGAGATGATGTGAAATCATGCCAACATGTGGTGTTAAGAAGGAGGATTGTAGACATGGTGAGTATGCACTGCGCACTGCAACTACAGCATAGTTATGGCACAACAGAAGTCACTATACTGACAAAAGTGTATGACAAAAAATGTTTGTCAGTGACACTTTTTACCATGATGGAGACAGGCTGATGATTGCCACATTTCACTGTGGCAAAACAAAATGTATGATTTTTAGAAACCAGGCATCAGATGCTGGTCATAAAATAAGAATAAATATCATTGAAGTTGAAATAGTGTGTGGGAATAAATTTTTAGGTGTAATCATTGACATTAAACTAAAATGGAAATCTCGTTTGAATTATGCCTCAACCAAAATGTCAACGTCTCTATTTTTCCATTACAGAAAAAAGCCATACAAATTCTAAGTTAAAAAAAACACATCCTGAACCAACTAATGCTCTACAATTTTTTTAACTGAATACACTTAAATTGACAATCTTTGTTGACTATAATACAATACTAACAATTTACCAAGCCAAAACAAAAAAAACAATAACTACAAAGAATCCAGATGTTTCTGATGAGAGGCAGTAAATGTCATCTGAGGATAACATTCATTTTTCAAAAACCAAACATCAGAATAAATGTCAAATCTCATAGCTTTCAGTTTTGGGGTGAATTTGTTGGAGGGGATGCTTCATCTGAAGAAATAAAAACAGGCAATACATTGGTGAGGCTAAAAATACTGGATAAGAATCAGTTGGTTCTGGAAAAAACCCTTTGGAAATTTAATTAATTTGGCTTTGCTATGAAGAACTTAATACCAATGACTACCAACAACAACAGTGTAACAGTGCTGTTTTTGCTATGCACTAACTTCTGTTTTTTTATTTATTTATTCATTTTTAACTTGTATTTTATATAACAAACGTAGCTTTTAAATTAGAATTAGTATACCCTTCCAGTTACTTTGATGATTTGGAATTTTTTACTTATCTTGTTCAGCTGTATCAGTTTTATATATTTCTGTCATCCATTTATGAGCTCAAATCATTCACTGATTATATATAGACCAACGTTGGGTTTTGTTTGTTTGTTTTTCTTTTTTCTTTCACAAGACCAAGGCAAAAAAAAAAAAAAAAAAAAGTTAGTGTCCGCACCTTTAAAGTCACAACCAATGCATTTCAGTTCCAGCCTTTTTTAGGTAGCAGAGAGGTTAAGTTAGCGGTTAACTGTCCATTTTATACAACTGTTAGTGCATAGTGTACTGGGCTGAAAAGAGTGATTGTACTGTAGGGCTCAATAAGCTGATAAAGAGGCAAGTGATCATCAATAATCTGTGAGATCATTCCATTGTGAAAAGACCTCAGTGGTAGTAAATCCTCAGTATCATCATCAACAAATAAACGGATATGACAGCATTTGTCTGGTGACTGCTGAGTGCTTGTGTCAACCTGTCAGCGGCGCTGAACCCTGATCATTAATACTGAGGAAATCATGTTGAAGATGGACTCACAGGTCCTCACAAAAGAGAATTAATCACTCTCCAAAACAAATGAGCTCTAAAATATGAACGACACTAAAACACGGAGTGGTGATGGATCAGCGTGCGCTGTCTCCACTGAGGGTCAGAGGTTCAATTCTTACAAAGTCTAAGTTCTGAATGAAGCAGAACACTGAATGAAATGCTCTCTATGAATTACTTCAATATGTTTTTGTGTCTTTATTTTGTTCCTTCAAAAAATGCTGTTTTCTCAGACTAGTTTTTAGTGTTTGTCTGTAACTCTATTCTTTTGTAGCTGCTGTCTCTTCAAAGCTCCCTTCCCTCTGATCCTCTGATTGGCCAGCCCTGTAAAGGCTAGTCAGGGGTAGTGCTATAGGCAGACCTTGGTGTTTGAGGCCCACAAACCTGTCATGAAGCAGTGAGGAAATCCTTGCGGAACATCCACCATTTTGACTTTCAATCCATATTTAACTACCCCTCTTGAAGCTCAGACTCATCCTTCAGATACCATCTTTGATCGACATTTAGCACCAAACCACAGCACCTCCAAGTAAACAAAGTAAACAGCAAGTGTTGACCAAGTAGCAGCTTTAATTATAAAAAACAAGAAGCTATCAAAAGAGTATAAGAAAGAAATTTGCAGAATTTAACACTTGCTTGAAGAGCCACAGAAACCATGTTGTAGCCTCAATTAAAATTCCCACTTTTATTGCATAAACAAAAAAATGATCACAGCTTGGTATGCAAAATTGGTTTTCGTCTTCTTTTTTTATTATTATTATTATTATTTTTTTATTTAAAAAAAGTGCACGGACTATTTAACTGAGTTGTCTGTTCACATTGAATTGAGGTCAACAGTTACACATAACAAGGCACATACAGATTATAGGTATATTCGAGCTGTTTACCCAGGTGGTAAGATAAGGCTGTAGCCCAGGGAACAGCAACTATATCTATTTGTGGGTCAGAATTTTACTGGAGAGTCACTTTGGGGGCCGGACCCTCAAATAAAAATTAAATAAAAATCAAATGTTGGCATAATATTATTATTTGATATATATTGTACGTATTTTTTTTTCCATGTCAATACAAAACTGGAGGCATTTTTAGCCTTTATGATTCAAGCTCCCTTCACCTATACCACAGTCAACCAATTTTGGAATCCAGTCGTGGACCTGATTGGATGGTTTGGTGGGCCGGATTTGGCCCACGAGCCGCCAGTTGATCATCACCGACCGATTTATCATTTTTTCACTGCCTTCAATGTGCTTTAAATGGCAGGACGTGATGTTAATACGCTCAAACCAAATGCTTTAAAAAGGCTTGGTAATTGAATAAATCTTTGCTCAAACGCTGGAGTTTGATACGAGACCAGCTGAGTGTTAAATGCAAACTTGAAATGAAAAGTTTGACCTTTATTACCATTGACGGGCAGAAATGTGGTCAATATTAGGGAATGCAAATAAGACCCCAACAACATTATTTGCAAAGCCAGCCTGCAGTCATCATCTGATAACTGATGAAATCCAGTTAGAAGCTTCAAATCTTCTCCCTGCTCGATAAAGTGACCGCTGCTATCAGCTGACAGAGAATGTCATCACAGGCGAACAGAGGAAACCGTGCCTTGAAGTTTTGAGTAATTGAATCTGTGAAAGTCATCATATTACCCAACAACACGATATGCAGATTCAGAGGGGGAGGCAATTTACAGAAGGGTCAAAGCAATATGAAATTGGCACCATCCCCCACCTACTTACCACACGCACACACACACACACACACACACACACACACATACACACACACACAAACACTCTGTGCATCATTAAGGCGGTTTCCTATTTCACATTGCCTCCGAGGATGAGATGTGACCGTAAACCTCACTTGAGATTTTGTTACAAAGCCACCGTGGAAATGCTCCTCACACTCAATGATTATCTCAGCGTCTACATGACATCACCTGTCAGGACTTAAATATCCTTGACAAAGCTCCACGCTGTAAAAGGGCGGCTGGCGAGGAACTGTCATCCGCAGAAAAGCGCAGACGATGAAGGACATAAAACTATACTATGTGCACTTCTCGAAGCATATTTTCAGGACCCTCTGGGGCACACTTGACAAACTGCGGCACTTTTACATTTATACAGCGTACGTAAATACTGCAGGAGGGCGAACAACAAAGCAGGGTGAAAATAACCGAGGAGGAAAACAATCTTTGTGGATATTTTCAGGGTTTGTGACGATTCTATATAAACAGCACATAAAAAAGAGACCTCTGAGCAGCCTTGAGTTCTAAGATAGAGATTTTAAACAGCAAAGTAAAAATCATTTTCAAAGTAAAAGTCCATCAAAGGCATGTGAGGCTCAATATAGTATGTGGACTGTGTTATGTATATATATGCAAGAATGGTTACAAACTATACTTCAGTATGATGTGTTACTATCCTCTTACTATAAAATCCATTGACTCTTCTTGGGCTCAATTTCTCCTTGTGAGACACTCAAATTAGTCGAGTTATTCTGAAGCCATCAATTCTACACTCAGTACTTTTTCAATTCATGATGGAAAAAAAAGAAGCTGACATCTCTTTAACCATGCTGGTTATGCTTTTATTGATGCCACTTTTAATTAATGTATCAATTATTTATTTATTTTCTAACCTTTGCAGCATAGTCAATTATTGATTTGACATTAAAAATCATAACACGACCTTCGTCACATCCAATTGACATGTTACCATAGTGTTAACTGCACAATTTGGATGCAAAAAAGGGTGATAGAATTTATCCAGCCCATCAACAGTTAGGCAAGGATTCCCAAAAGCTTGTGGTGCTGAGGGCAAGTGACTCACTGCATTGGGGAGGGGGACACACACAATGAGGCCAAACCAAAAACAGACAAAAACAGGGAAAAAAAATAAGGATTCTCAATTTTGTTAAGCTGTAGAAAACCAGACTGCCTATGCGCAACCCTTTTTTTTTCTGCTCTGTGATTTGTCTACCAACATTCATACCATCATCAATACCATCATTATACTGGATTAGTCACATCAGGAGTCTACAAGAAAGAAAAGTGGAAAACAGATCAAAGATTTTCTGTTTTCATGATATCATATACAGTTCAACCCTTACATTTTTAATATTTTTACAATAATATTAAAAATGGAGGAAACATACAATGGTAACTTCTCCTGTAGGAATTTCACATATAATCATAAATCACCATCATCCTACACCATATTCCGTGATGCCCTTAAAGCCCCCAATGAGTATCTTAATTGAACCTTTCTATGTCCAAGGCAAAGAAAAACCTGCCAAGGGAGTCTCACTCTTTTTGACCGGTTCCGTTGCACAACTTCAGATTTGTAATTACTCCAAATTTTCTCCTGATTTGTCATGTTGATGGCAGGATCAGAAGACCATCATTTTTAAATGACTGGCATCTGCCCAATCAAAAAATGGGCATAATTATCAGATTCTTAATTTTTTAAGGGTCCCTGAATGTATCAGAAGTGACGGAATTTCATTATCGTTCTGATCCACTATTACGGAAACTGCCGCTGCCACGATAGAATTTTTTTTTTTAAATAATGAGTTATCTCAAAATTTCATCGTTGTTGTGTTAAAAGGGACATTAATAACAGATGCACAAGCCTGTGTGTAGGAGAGACCAGTCTGTGAATGAACAACTGTTGTTGCTGCTGTTTGGCTGACGAAAATAAAGACAAGATAAAGATAAATGTAGCCCAATTATGACCCACAGCCTGTGAGACAGGATCCACACACAAACTGAGGGTCACAGTAAATGATCAGGGATCTACTTCCAGACAGTCAGACTGATTCTTCCTCCTGTAGAGCCTTATTCATTTCAGAATACGTCCAAGTGTACGCAAACTTATTGTTATATTGTCCACAGAAGTAAATAACTGCAGAAACTCTCCATGTCTTAACCCAAGCACGAAAAAGAATTAGGGTGAATTCCAATTCCTGTCTTAACCCTCAATCGTAACCCTCAATCTCAAAATGTGCACTCCCGCAAAGTGTAAGTGCTGTCCCGATTCTCAGAAAGTTAAGGTTGAGGGTTAAGACTGAGGGCTGTATCTCCCTCAATATTGAGATTTTCCGACACCACCCTTGAGACTAAGGGACATCCAGAATGCATTGCGTATTGTCGGTAAATAAACATAGCGTCCAAAGCGGCAGAGAAGGCGAGCTACAAATATAGTATTTTCTTTGTTAATGGAGATATAAATATTACGAAAACCATTGTATTATCTTAGTTTAGACCCATTTTATGGATTATTTACCTCGTTGTTGCATAACATTTATTTTTATTTTACGATCTTTTGTCAATAGCGTCAAGATATCTTTGTCAAGATATCTTTGTCAAGATAACAGCCTATATAACATGCTTGTGCCGATAATGGTATAAGATGACCGGGCTAATGTCATCTCCTGTAGCCGCAGAGTTATGTAACGATAGTTATAGCTGGTGTTTACCTTTCAATAAACTATGGTATGCTGTGACAGCTGAATATGTCCGTGGTTGTGTTATTTATACAGATATTTTTTTGATCACGCTAACCGAAGGAATAACTGACAGACAGTCCACAACAATTTCACTTGCATTTAAGGGGTGTCCCATTTCTAAGTCACAAGATAGCCCTTAATACTTGGTTTTGAGGGCTACTAAGATTGAGGGTTGAGCTTGAGGGTTAAGAAAGGAATTGGAATTGGGCCTTATACTAAATCATCTAAAGGTAACCATGAGCAATTCTCTATACGGTGAGTATGAGTGAGTACAAACATGAGTTTAGCAACATAATCGCCTTATAACATTGTGATTTGGTGTCACAAAATAAAGAGATAACCCAGTATTTCAAAATTTTGAGATAACTTGGTATCTCAAAATTTTGAGATTTTTTTTTTTTTTTTTTTTTTACCATGGCAGCAATACGCTTCCGTACAGATTTCTTCTTTGAAACTTTGCAGAAAATAAGTATTTAAATCTAGCTAAGGTATGTAAAACAATTCTATTTCTTACTGCTTTTCAGAAAGACCTGATTGACAGACACACATACTGTAATCATGCTTTAAAATTCTTTGAAATTTGCATGAACCCATACAAGTACAGGACTTCATGTTACAGATACATTAGACCAAAGTGAGTACAATTACATATCCATACATTAAAATGAACCTGGATTTGAATCACCACCAATATTTCTCCTGCGTCCATTAGGTTTGAGGGTACCTGAAAATGTGTTGTATACTTAAATTCATAATTTTTCATTCTCTAAAAGGTTAAAATCAGCTAATTCATTTTCTCGTTTTCCTTTTTTTTTTTTTTTTTTTTTGGGGGGGGGGTTATAGCTAATACCTTTGGTGAACAGGTGAAGACATAATTAAGTTATATTGGCTTATAGTCATGGTTTTCCTTCATTTTGTGGAGAAAAATGAGACTAAACTGATTAAAAATTAGAAACAAGAAGCTCTTTGGGATTGAGAGGGTTAAAGGCTCGTTCACTGGTACAGTTTAGAATATGTGTCATCAGACCAATGTTTTGAGGAGGGGGGGCTAATCTCCCGCTTTGTCAAAGTCAAATTTTTGCAGGTATGAAGCAGTCCATTTCCCAAAGTCATTTATAAGATGAAAAGCAGACTCAAACACAAATGTTTAAACCAAAAAGCTGTATCTCTCCTAAAATGTTTTGGAGGGGTTGGGTCGTTTTTGGGGGCTTCTATTTGGACTGCAATACAAGTGATTAACAGGATGATGACATGACAAGGCAATCGGGAGAAAGAAGGAGAACAAAGAGGATAGAAACAAAGATAAGTTTATGTAATTAGCAGAGGGAACGTGAGGAAAATGAAGACTCTCTTAAAGTCATGTGTTTGTACAGATGATAGTTGTAGGTTTGTGAAGGTAAGGGAGAGGTCAGAGAGAGGAAGAGGACAATATGAGAACAGCTCCATGAAGCTACAGTTTAAGTTTGATTTAATCTTTTGTTTTATTCTCTTCATTTTCCTGTTTCTTTCTTCTACTTGAGACCTCTATGTTCCTGTTTTCTGTTGCTTTAGGTCAGATTCTCTTATACACTGGGAATGAGAGGGAGAGAGAAAGAGAAAGCTGTATTTTAAAGGTTAGTAAGAACCCGTCAGGCTTTCTTTCACCATGCTGTCCCAAATTAGTCCTGCCCCCGAACAGCCCAGAGCCACATAGACTGAACCAGAGCAGAGAGGATGCCCTTTACTGTGGGGGGGACTTTCTATGGGTAGGATGAAATATTTATGATAAAAACTAAAATGAGTGTGCACATGCATACATACTCAGCACATATATTTTGGAGACAGTAGCTCAGTCTATGGGGACTAAGCTCCAGAGACAGATCTCTACATCTCATCCCAGCTTTCTTCCTTTCTCTGCTGTTGTCCCCTTGGGCAAGTGATTAACCTTCAAACACATGTCGGTGGGTACGCACAGCTCCCTCACTGTTCAACTGCTGACAGTATAAATGAAGTTGGCCTGCTCCTGTTAATTATGGGTTTGCTCAGAGACTGTCGAGTTCAGTGGTTCCAGAAAGGGAGGCCCAAAAAGTCTCCCAGAATAAAAAAAAAAAACAGCCAATAATTAAATATTTAATCAGTTTTATAAAAATATAAACAAAAAAACAGGGGTTGAAATTTCATTTAATTTATTGTTCATATTTCTTTGTGCTGCTTTAAGTAGCAGAAAATTAATTTAGAAATCAGAGCATTGTGTACATAAGTTTTTAATTTCCCCCAGATCAGCTTGATTTACTATCCTTAGTATCTAGAACCACAGCAGGGGGCCGCTCATCTGAAACACTGCTATTTAGGAAATAATCTGACTCTTTAGAGATGAGACCAAAACAAGAAAAACTAGAAAGTAATTTACTTGAAAAAAATTAAAATATAATTATCCTCAGCTGATCAAAAGCTTAAGAGCATGACTAAAAAAAGGAAAAACACCTGAAAAACCCCTAAAATAGAAATACAAGTTTGAAAAAGGACTCAGTAATGAGAAGCTCCACTGTTTTTGTTGATTGCTTCAAAAATGTGTTTTTTCATGCTTGATGTGAGTGTTTCCAGGAGGCTAATGGGAACGTGACTCTACATCTAAGTTATGTTTGGCATCCAAGTCCATTTTTGTAAACTTCCCTCACCATCCATCCCCAAATGTTCTCAGTGTTTTTAGATCAGGGGAAGTCACAGGATGGTACAAAGTGAAAGAGGAATACCCTCACAACATCTGCATATTGAACTCCGAACCTCTTCAAGATCCAACAATCTAAAATGTAAATTTGTTCTACCATTCAAGAGGTTTTAACTTTTTTTTTTTTTTTTTTTTTAATCAGGCGTGCATGTTAAATTTGTATGAATAATTTGCTCAGTTAAAATCTAGAAAGTAGACAACATGGTTTGAACTGCCACAAAAGTTATTGAGATTAAAAGACAAAAAGACATCCCTTAAGTTCATCTAATCATAAGTACAGCCTCTATAGCTTAATATTGCTGTGGAAGGAAAGAGAAAAGGTGAGGTCTGTCCTTCTCTACGTGGACAGTCAAGATAAGCTCCAGACCGCTGTGACCCCAAACTTTAAGCGGTAAATATAATGAATGGATGTACAAACCCCTCTCGCCTACTTCCTTTTATTTTGTACAGCAGTTGTGAACAGAAACCAGTAAGTTCAGAACCATCTTTGCTACCAAAATGTCTAAGCAACAGGAAGAGAACCAGAAAAACACAATAGTCCGAGTGAACTTCTTCTTCTTACCTTTCTGGTTGTCGATCACAAAGTTGCCCTCTTCGTTTCCGGTGGTAATCTTATACGTGATTCCGTCTCCATCTGGGTCCTTCGCCAACACTGTGGCAACTAGAGTGTTGGGGCCAGCATCCTCTGAGACAAATGTGCGATATCTGATCAGACACAGAAAAACAAATGTTCAACATCAAACCTTAAAATTGAAAATTGCTACATCTGCTCTTCAGATTCCTCAAAAGTTGCTCATATTGAAATTATGACTCATTGTCACTGTGGTGAACTGCTTTATCCTCACAATACCGCTGAAATCTGCACTGTCTCATCCTGGCAGCACTGAGGTGAATTCATGTGTATGCTGACCTGGATGGAGTTAGTCCTTACATTTTTAAGTCAATTCATGACAGATGTGTATGGAGAGAAATTTGTGTCAATATTATGCAATTCAAAAAAAAAAAAAAAAAAATTGCGAACAAAATTGTGATTTCGAAAATCCAAATGATACCAATGAATAAATGAAACATATTTGTGATGGAATTTTTTTCTTGTTAAATCCATTTTCTTTTTTTTCTTTGTTTTTTCCAGATCTAAGTTTTTATCTCACAAGTCACATATTCGTTTGCGTTTCCAGGATTTGTATTTACGTTTCCAGATTTTGCTTTCACGTTTCACAAAGTTTGCGTCCGCGTTCCTTCATGGTTCTCATGGGCGGGGCTTCTTCTGAAAGATGCAAGAAGCCTCCTGATTGGTCAGCGTCACTCAGAGAGACCGTGTGATAACTTCTAAGATGAAAACTTAGATCTGAAAGAAATGAACTGTGGATTTAATGAGAATAAAATTCAATCAAAAATATATTTTATTCATTCATTGGTATCATTTGGATTTTTGAAATCACAATTTTGTTTGCAAATTCTTTTTGTGGTCTCAAATTCATTTTTTGTTTGCATATTTAATATTTAATAATTTTATTCACTGTGAGCCTCATGTGTTCACCAGTCAGAGTTGAATTACATGAACAGTTTTGTCAACCACAGCAACTAAAAAACATCAAGACATTCACACCACTTCTTTCCAATGGTCTCCTGTCTCACATTAAACACCTGGAGTTAGTATCAAGTTCTCAGCACCTTGGCTCCCACAGTCCTGGTTGTTTCATCCAGGTCTGCATCACACCGACCCAAATGGTTAAACCCTAATTGAATTTTGAGCACACAAGTGTCAGTTGCTGGCTTTTAAATCAGGTGATAAAGACAGAGTGTGCAGGGGAAAAAGGGAAGAGTGCATCCTTGACAGCAGCTCCAGCAGTAATGCTTTTACAACTGTGTTTAAAGCTTTTAGGCCTCTAAGTGATGTTTTCCTCAGATGTGTACAATGAAAGCTGAAGAATAATAACCTTAACACTTCAAACAAACATCTACTCTGAAAGTCACAGATATACTGTTTAAAAATTAAATCAAATAACACATTCATTCAAACTTACATACATTTCTTGTCAGTCAAACTGAACTCAGTCTCTGTTCTATTTTCTCCATAACTTTCTTTGTATCTTGAAGCAGCTTTTTGAAATTCAGGTTCAAACTCATGTTTGGCCTTAAACTTAGAGCACAACTCCAAACCTCCGAGACTTTTACTTTTGTTTAATTTAGTTCACGCTCTTTATTTTTCGGAAGATTTCATCAGCTCTCACAGAAATGACAGATTATTATTTTTTTTTTACCTTCAAAACATTAATTCATCACGTAAGCCTTCCAGGATCATTCGTTCAACGTCAAGTGCTGCAGCACAAAAATAAGACATTCAAACTAAGACAGAGAAAATTAAACAGAGTGTTTGCAACACTGAAAGGTCTTGTGAGGATTTCATAAGTGATCACGAGTTAGTCTCAGTTTTATATATTTGTCTGTTCATAATCCACAATACAAGTCAAACATTACAAGGAGCAAATTAGTTTTGAAAGAGATTTCATAGCGCTCATTCCCAGAATCCCCTCCAACACAAGCAAGATCAGTGATAAAAATCAAGCTTTGAGCGCACTCGGAATCTTAGAGAGCTCACAACTACTCTCGCAAAACTGTCACCTGCTTACTCCAAAGTAGGTTTTCTCTGTGGGATCATATAGGCAGCTCCAATCATAATCGCATCCCTCAACATTTTTGTTGACTTTCCACGTCTTCTATGATTATGTGTTTACAAATTTACAATGTAAATCAATTTGGTGTTGACATATTTCTTTACAGTCAGCCATTTTTGTGGCTCTCCCGCTTTGATTTGCCTCTTTCCTACCCTCCAAGATTAGAGTGTGGTTAAAATTGAGAAAGCATGTTATCAGCACAACATGCTGGTAAATGGTATCAGAAAAGTAAAAGTGCATACTATAATTTCTTTTTAAGTCTGTTATCTTTTTCTTACTCGATATATAGGGGCTTGGGAGGGGGGAGTTGGATGCAGGTAATTTTTAATTTTATAATAATGTTGCATGCTATGTCCTGTATGTCTATGTATGTAATCTGCTAATGGATACTGTGAATTTCCCTCAGGATCAATAAAGTATCTATCTATCTATCTATCTATCTATCTGTCCATCCATCCATCCATCCATCCATCAATACAGATAAGCTTAACCTGTAGTTACATGATGTTATGGTATCCAATACACCACATGGAGCAGAGGAGCAGGGTCATGGGACCTCATTTGGATTTAGAGAGACATACCATTGGGTTTCAATGATTGCATGATTGAATAAGGGTGTGATTTTGAATAAGGGTGTGATATTCACCTGATCAAAATCTCAGGATCAGGTGGAAAATTGCACTGATTTCCTTATTCACTGTTGGATCTTAGAAGAAGAAATGGGAGTGTCATACCTGAGTAGGCAATTTATTGAAATTATCAAAGTGAAAATTAAATAAATTTAAGTGAAATAATCTGTTCATCAGCTGATCAAAAAAAAAATTCCGTAACACCTTAAATAGTAATAAATATTTGAAAAAAAAAGAACTCAATAATAAGGAGCTCTTCATTCCTGTTGCTGACTTCAAAAATATCTTTGTTCATGTTTGATGCAAGTGTCTCCAGGAGGTTAGTGGGGACGTTGCTCCAAGCGGTGAAGATGCTTCATGTTTGGCGTCCACTTTCTGGAACTGATGCCCACTTTTGTAACCCTCCCTCTCCATCCATCTCTAATGTTCTCAATGTGATTTAGATCAGGGGAACACACACGATGCTTCGAAAGAGTGAGATTATTCCTCTGGAAGAAGAAGAATAAGTCCTTTGTCAGGCAGTCATTGTGAACTATCTTGTTAAAAAAACCCATCATTAGCTCACAGAGCTGGGCCCTCAGTCATGAAGGACGCCCCCCGGCAACATCTCCACATAACCAGCTGCCATTTGATGCCCCTGTACAACCGTCAGCTCCATTGTTCCACTGAAGGAAAAAGCAGATCATGATGGCGCTCCCTTCACTGTGCCGCCTAGAAAACATCTCAGCGGGATCTCCTTGTCATGACAGTAACGTTTGACACCATCAGTACGGTCAAGGTTCAAATTTTTCTCCTCAGAGAATCAGACTTCTTCCACCTTTCAGTGTCCCATGTTTGATGCTCTCTGTCAAAGTCCAGGGAAATTTGGTGGAAGGAGACGAGACCTTTGAGGAGGTTTTTGTTTTCAGCCTTTCTCTCTCAAACGCCGTCTGATGGTTATTGAGCTGCAGTCGGCGACAGCAACGGCCTTAATATGGGTCAAGGATTGTTCCGCATCTTGAGGCACAGCCAATCGAATCCATGGGCTCAATGCTGGTGAATTTTCTTGGGACTTTTAGTTCTGTCAACGCCAAGATCCTAGAAGAAATTCAAAATGGCTGCATTACTGCATCCAACCTCAGCAGCGATGGTGCATGAGAGAAAGCTTTTTTACCATCAGGAGGTCGTGAAATTGTGAATACCTGATACAAAACTATTTTGAATTCACATTTTTGTGCAGATTTTGACTTTTGAAGGCTGTGGTCTTAAACTTTTGATCCAGTGGTGCTTATTTTCAACCTCCTCGCTTTCTCAGTGTTCACAGGTATACAGTATATAAAGCTTTAGATTTCTGATCAAGCACCCAAAGCCTTACGGTTAAATCAGTGTGGCCTCTTCCTCTGTCCAATCTGCTGAGACCAATTCAACTGACAGATAAGACTTTCATATGAGAGTGGAAGAGAAAAACATCATGGAGTGGATTGAATCTTCACACACAACAGCACACGTTTGTAAATCAAGACCAAAGCTTTAGTTTGACAGCCTGGAAAAGACAGACACTCTGACAAACCACCATCATCTGTCTAAATGCAAACCTTTTAGCACAGACCCTAAGATGAACTCTTCTGCAGTCATTTGTCTGTACCGCACACGTGAGTCACATTCCAAACGTAGGTCTATTTACTCTAACAGCCCGACATAAACATCTGTCACTCCACTGTGGCGAAGAGACCTGTTTGTTTTCCACCGAAAACAAGAAACGCTCATTACATGCAGAGCACTGTGATCATGTTTTGTCACCGCCGTCTCTGCCTCGACAACCGCTGCAGCGGCTCAGCCCCGAGAAGATCAGTGATGTGCCGCTCTTTTACTCCGTTTGCAGAGTGTTTAGTAATTTCAGCGCACACACAGCAAGCCGAACACTTCCCTGCAGATCAATACCCAAGTCAGGCAAGAGGAGAAGCTGTGCTGTGTTTCTTTATTATGTAGTTTCTCCAGGAGTACATAGGGCACATTGATCAAGCTGCTTCCACTTGTGGTCTAAGGAAGGATCATTAGATAATTGCTTGTATTTATC
>RPOG01006462.1:0-23793 GCA_008086565.1 Thalassoma bifasciatum | reverse complement strand
GAAACATGGACGGCTGCACCGCCACCCGAGCATGAAATGAACAGTCAGGATTAACTACCTGCAGCTTCCACTCTGGCTCCGGCCTCAGGCTGCATTTGTCTTTGCTCCGACTCCGTACTTTACCTCCACTTCAGGCTTGATGTTGCTTCGTCTTCTCAGGCTAACGGATATTTCTACTTATAATCTTTATGAGAGTCGAGGGGTTTGTGCAGATATGTCTGTTTTGGTTTTAACCATCTGAGACCTGAGCTTTTGTCTGATGTAATTCTTTAATCTTTTTTTTCATTTCTTTTAAGGGTTAAGACCTTGTAACGCCACATTATGTAATAAATTTTGACTTTATTTTGTAATAACGGCGCATTTTGTAATAAAATTCTTGAACGCAATATGTAATAAATTTTTCCTGCATTATGTAATAATTTCTTACATATTGCATCGGTTTTTACAAAATGCAGGCGTTGCACTTTTTTTCCTAGAAAGTGCAAGAATTTCATGCATTATGTAATAAACCACCAAAACTGATGTCATAATTAGAAAAAAAAAATTAACCTACCTTCAGAATTACATTGACTATCAGCATACCAGCATGAATCATAAACATAAATTAATTTTAAAAAGTATTACTAACTTTTAAAAAGTATATTATTTACTTATTTACAGCAATTTTTGTCTCTGTGAACTCTCAAAAACAATCTCTGTGAATTCAGTTATATTTGACTTAGATTTGACCAATGAATGATCTAAAGTTAATTTATACTTACGATTCATGCTGGTATGCTTATTAACATCAGTTTTGTTGGTTTATTACATAATGCACTAAATTCTTACATTTCCCAGGAAAAAAGTGCAACTCCTACATTTTGTGAAAACCGATGCAATATGTAAGATATTATTACATAATATGGGAAAATTTATTCCATATCGCATTCAAGAATTTTATTACAAAATGCACTGTTATTACAAAATAAAGTCAAAATGTATTATATTATTACATAATGCGGCCTTCTTACATAATGTGGCGTAACAAACCTAATAGGTTAAATGCCCAAACTTGTTCTTTGTACAGGGCGTTTGGTCATTGGTGTCGTGAATTTGATTAAGACAGTGATTCCCAACCTGTGGGCCGTGCCCCCCTGGTGGACCGTGGAGGAACTGCAAGTGTGCCGCCGAATCATTTTCAAAATAGTCTGAATTTTAATGGAGGGTAATTACATAAAGATGCAAATATATCAAATAATGTTTAAAATGGTTAAACTAAAATACATTTTTAAAGGATATTAAACATGTTAAAGACCAAGACAAACACCTAAAATGTCATTTGAAAAAATGCAATAAAACCTGACATGGAGAAAAGAAAATGTCCAACCCAAAAATGTTATCACTGACCCAAAATTTAAAAAGTTTTTTCATTGTGAGCAAATGGTTATTACTTTTCGAGCTTGGCATATGATAATTTATTGACCAGTTATTAGATTTTGTGTTTTATTACAATTTTTATTTTACGTTTCAGCTCTAACAAGGAATTTTATAGTCTCCAGGTTGGAGTTGGGCCCCGAACATTTTTGAGACTTTAAAGTGGGCCCTGAATTGGAAAAGGTTGGGAACCACTGGATTAAGACATTCTGCCAACACCATTCTGTCATTGTTTTAATCCTGTCTGATAAAAACCATGAATGAAAGCTTAAGTTTCACTGATAATGGGACACTTAATTCACTCAATCCCTTTCTACATCAAACTTTAACTTTGGTTCCTATAAGTCAACCCAGTAGCGCCAGCTTCCACATACTAATGTTTGGTTTAGAGAGAAGAAAAGACAGAAACAGAGATGAATATGTGGAGAGTTGGCAGAAAGAAGCCGTGGGAGGCCGAGCCACCTACGCCAGGTGAGGCTGTTAGTTCTACGACTGTCTGCTATAAATACAGTCTTCTGTCTGCTGATCCTTTCGCTCTGAGTTCAGAGCACAGTCGGACTCGCTGCTGTTTGTGTGGATGCTCCCGAGTGACTTGATCGATAAGCTCCTGAAAATGTTTTTGATTTAGAAAAACATGGGCCACAGAAACTAAACTTCAGAGCAGAAACAGTCGTGTTTCTGTCCAGCTCAGAGAATCACCTCTGCAGCACTGAAAGAGAAAGTATCTGAAATAATCGACGACTTTCACTTCCTTCACTGCATCAACCTCCTGAGACCAAGCGTCCACATATGTGAACATTACATTTCTGCCTCTCAGACCCATGAAACTTCTTTTTTTTTTTACATCACGGTTCGAATGGCCAGTGTGAGACCACGCTCCAATTTAACAATGGAAAAAATGCATCTCACTTGTTTAATGCCACTCATGGGATATTAGGCTAAAACATTTAAGATAAAAACAAAAAAACAAACTACCGCTAATACACCACCCCCTGGATTTAACTACGCAAATAGATACAAGCCTCCTATTGGATAATTACTGCATGGGTGATTATCTTTCAGCTGGAAACAAGTTATTTAACCCCAGCTGATGAAATAAGTAACTTATCATTTCTTAAAAAAAACATAGAGAAAGACTCATCCTGTGGTTGTGGAAAAGATGTTAGTTTGTTTAAGAGGAGTCAAATCATTGGCATCAAGCAAAGAAAACTACTAAAATTGGGTTAAGAACCGTCCATAGCATTATTAAAAACTGGAAGGATGGTGGAGAACCATTGTCTTCCAGGAAAAAATGTGGTTGGAAAAAATCCTGAATGATTGTGATTGGTGATCGCTCAAACGTTTTGGAAGAAAAGCAACAGTAGAACTCAGGAGTATGTTTAATAGTGAAAGTAAGAGCATTTCCACATGCACAATGCAAAGGGAACAACTGTGTAGCTTTAAGAAAAACCACTAATCAGTGAGACTAACTAAAAAAAAAAGCTTCAGTTTGTTAGGGAGCATAAAGATTGGACTCTAGAGGAATGGAAGAAGGTCATGTGGTCTGATGAGTCCAGATTTACCCTGTTCCAGAGTGATGGGCGCATCAGGGTAAGAAGAGAGGCAGGTGAAGTGATGCACCCATCAAGTATAGTGCCTACTGTACAAGCCTGTTGGGGCAGGTGCAGTTGTTCAGGTCTAGGTTAAGCTACATAATGTTCCCAAAGAATGAGGTCAGCTGACTACCTGAATATACTGAATGAGCAGGTTATTCCATCAATGGATTTTTTCTTCCCTGATGGCATGGGCATATTCCAAGATGGCAATGCCGGGATTCATGGTGTACGAGTGGTTCAGGGAGCATGAGATGTCTTTTTCACATGTGGATTTGCCACCACTGAGTCCAGACTTTAACCCCATTGAGAATCTTTAGGATGCTCTGGAGAAGGCTTTGTGCAGTGGATAGAGACCTCATTATCAAAACAAGATCTTAGCAAAAAAATGTTGGTGTTGACTTTATTATTTTTGGCCGGACAGTGTACAAACTCACTCGCATGATCATGTCCTAAGCTTAGCGTCATAAGCATTGTGGGTCTTTGCAGCTTTTTCAATCAGAATCATTAGTTACACAGGTTATTTACAGGCTTCCCTTATATCATGTGAATGGGCCACACCAAAAACTGACGTCGGGGGGGTTGATGCTAAAACGACCACAGGCCCCAGATTTGTACTCGTGGGTTCAGATAACGTTTTTTCTAAAAGGTCAAACCCTCAAATAAAAACAGGGACATGGACACCAATAATAGCAAACATGCAAAGGAAACTTTTTCTTATGATAATGCTTCCGTTTGCTGATTCATTCAACACTGACACAAAGGATCAAAGCTCTCGTTAAAATGTCCAACAACCTTTCCATGAATGTGTGTTTTCTTATCAGGATTCTTTGTTTCACCTCAGGCCTTTGTGCGGCTGTAAACAGGCTGTCGCTGCTCCGCACAGGGCTGGGGGGTGTACAGTAAAAGCCTGATTGAGTTCAGACTTCCTGCAGCCTGATATAGAAAGAGGAAGTGAGACATTAAAGAGGGGTGTGTGTGTGTGTGTGTGTGTGCTGTATAGAGATGTGAACCCTGCAGCACCGCTCTGGCCCTGCAACTAAAATTCCTGAAATATTTCTTAGAGGGATTCATGTGACAAAGAAAGGAGCCTGGGGAATATTTAGAGGTAATTCTGCAAAGTCATGGGACAGTTTATAAATTCAGCTCAGGACAGAGAAAGTTGAGGAAGGAACTGAAGTTGTGTTTTCATGCCTGTCTTTCTTCTCAGCTACCTGTTGTGCTGGAGAGGAGTTCAAAGGAAGCAGCAAACACCAGAACTTTCTTCAAACTCTGGGATTGACTGATTTCAAAACTAAGTGGAAACCCAGTTTTCTGTCTATGTTTAAAAAAAAAAAGCTGAAGTAAAATGGTTTTTGAATCAGTTCAGTTATGAAGAGCTCTTCACCTGAAGCTACAGTCTGTTTGTTCTGTAACCTCTAACCTTCCTCCATCCTTTTTCTGCCTCCAAAATCAACTTTATAGTCAGTCAATCTACACTTTCAGTTTGTATTCGTGATTTATAAACACAGGATTCATAAGCAGCTTTGGAAATAAGACTACGGGCTTAATCGGCTTGAGATCAGACTATTAACCTGTATGTAAGCAGCCCAGTTAGACCAAGAATGAACTAAAGAAAGCTTGATCAACACACCTAAGCCTCGTTTCCACCAAGCGAATCGGTTCGGTTTGTCTCGGTACAACACACATTTTGTGGTGTTTCCATAGACTAAAACCGGGACGGGTCCCCAGATAAGCGACCCGTACCGCTCCACGACAGCTGTGACCTGCTCATAAAGATCGACACACAACCTCACCATGTTAAAATCTCTATTCGTGTACGAGCGCAGAACTTTTTATTCTGAAGATGGCATCCAGCAGCAGGTCAGAGCTGCTGTATGTCCTCCATCGTTGCTCTTTGTTTACGATGCCGCAATTTTCCTCTTCGTTGTATTTATTCGCGGGGTACACAGTCTCGCGCTGCAATGACATCACGCTGTTGCGTAACTGACACGGCTCTCGACATCCGGCCCATCGAGCAGGGTACGGTTGGCTGTGGAAACCTTTGACTGTATATAGAATGGACAGCGTGCTTCCGCCTGTCACCGTTCCACGTTTTTGAAGCCAAAAAACCCTGTTTCTCTAGCCGCCATTGTGCAGCCAGAGTCTGTGCAGTAGAGAATTTCCGGTGGAGCCAAGTAAAAAAGAGAAATAAAAATATTAATTTCTTCTTCTTCAGAAGGTTTAGTCTCCTTTTGGCTCTTTCCCGAAGTTTCTTATATCCCCGATAAAAGCTACTCACGAACAGCAGCTGTCAACTATCGTAAAACGAAACTTATATCGCGGTTTTTAACGTCCAATAACTAATGAGAAACCAACTTCTCAGAAAAAAAACACCTGAACACCATGCAGCCAAGTTACATCATCATACTACCTTAGCGTAAAGATGAGAGAAACGTTTCTACGAGGTATCGCAATTTTTTAAAGTTTTCCCGGCTCATATCTTGAATACATGGGGAGGCGGGGCTTATGACCTATGCTGCAGCCAGACACCAGGGGGCGGGGCTTATGACCTATACTGCAGCCAGACACCAGGGGGCGGGGCATCTGCTGGAGGCTTCAGTTTGAGCCGAATGTTGTTACGTCCACTCATTATACAGTCTATGGTGTAAACGCACACAGGATCAGGCAAATTTGTAACTGAAAAAACACACATCAAGAAACATAAAGAGCCGCAGTATGGCATCACTTCAGTGCCAAAATCCAGTAAGACCAGTTTCCACGCACTCGTGCAACTTCACAAAGTTTTGAGATTTTTTGCCCCAGCTTTAGCAACTCCTGTGGTAGCAACTTTGTGGTTGCCAGTTTCTTTTTTTCATGCGTCGCCGTTAATCTCTGCTTCTCTCATTCCCCTGACTGGTGGAGGTTGTCCTGTGTGTGTTTGGGGTTGAAACTCCATCTGGGTTGACAGATTCAGTCAGTTGTTTAAAGTGGATGGTTAAATGAATCAATGCCAAACAAACTCTCCTCCTCTTTCCCCTCTCGCTCTCAAACACACACACACTCTCTCACACACACACACACACACACACTCAGGTGAGACAGCCACATGATGACAGCGTGGGTCCTCCGGCTTCAGTCTCATGACTCAGCTCAGCAGCTGATGACCGGCTGGAAGCTGTTATCATGAGCTTTCTCACTCCTGTTGTTCTCTGCGGCTCTCGCCAGCACCGTCGTCTTTTCATGTTCTGTGGTGACGGACGGCGTGTTCAGGCTGCGCCGTAACGGCAACACATCCTGTCCTGATTATTATTGTCCTCCATGTCGTCGCTCGCATGTAGTTGTTAAGTTTGTCGCTGGTGGAGGCAGAAAAAATTGATTCGGGGTTTCTTGTTTTCAACTCCAATTCCGTCTGAATCTTCAGCTTGTACGTTTTCAGAATTTATTCCTTTTTTTAAATCCTTCAGATATGAGTCTATACATGGAAACAGTGACAAATAAAAGTGGTGATTGACTCTGTTTCCACTTCATCTGCATCCAAGAAGAAAATGTCTGACACCGCCTCCTCTCAGCTCCTCTCTGGGGTCAACAGGCTGAACATTTGATGTCCTATTTACCGTTTTACTGGACGGGATGACAGATGGAAGCAGTTGGCGTATGTGACATGGTCAGAGCTCTGGGTGTGAGATCCTTCTTTACATTAACAAACAGCCTGTCGGGCAGATTATGACTCATTATGCTGCATTTAAACGACAAACAAAGCTTTGAGCTGATTTCTCTAAATTCCTACATTAAAAATAAACGTAAAAGCTGTATTAGGGCAGGCCAATTAATCGCAAAATAGATTTAATTGCAATATGACCTGCTGCAATATTCTTATCGTTGACAGCGCAAATGTGTCAGAATACTAATTAACTTTTTTTGCAGTAGATGTTTTATGATCAGTGTAACTCGATGTATCTCATCCAAAGAGACAAATTGCTGAAAACTACCTTTGCAAAAGCAACAATCCTAGTGGTAAATATATGGAAAAACAGCAAAAAGTAGCAATAAATTTAAATAAAATAAGTCTATGGTGGCAAAAATGGACAAAAAGTAGTAAAAAATTGGGAGAAATTTTGAAACCACAAGTCAGAAGGGAGCAAAATGGATGAAAAAAGTGGCAAATGGTAAAAATTGGGCAAAGGAAATTGGAAAGACAGTTGGGATGAAAATTAAAAGAGGAGTGAAAAATGATTAAAACACAAAGCGACAGAAATTGGCAAGAAAATTGGGAGAAAAACTTGGAAATTATTTATAAGGGAGTAACATTTCTCGCCAAATTTGTTGCCTTGTGTTAATTTTAATCATTTTTTAGCTACGTTTCTTTTTACTACTTTTTCAAATAATTAATTTCTTTCATTATTTCACTGTATTTAGTTTTGAAATACTGTTTATTTGCCTAAAAACTTTCATTTGTATATCATATTATAAAAACTGTTGGTAATTATTAGGAAGCCCTGTATGATTTGTATATTCAAAAATGGAAATGGTAAAAAAGAAAACACAAAAACAATGGCGAGAAAGTTAGGATAGAACAAAATTAGGCAGAAACAAGCAAAAAAAATGGTCCGAAAATGGCAAAAAAAAGAGTAAAAAGTGACGAAAATTGGTAAAAAGCAAACATGGAGCAAAAATAAATAAATAAATTGCTCTCATGTCAAAAGTAATGTCAATGTTCTTTTCCTACAGATTGTTTGTGGAAACACAAAGCAACAGAAATTGGTGAGAAAATTGGGAGAAAAACTTGGAAATTTAATATAAGGGAGTAAAAATAATGACAAAATGACAAAAAACATCCAAAAGTGGTAATGGCAAGAAAGTTGGTTAAATCAAATCAGCCAGAAAGAAGCAAAAAATGTTCCAAAAGTGGCAAAAAGAGTAAAAAGTGACGAAAATTGGTAAAAAGCAAACGTGTGGAGTTAAAATAAATGTCATCGGTTTTTCTGATGTCATAATGAATGTCAATTATCTTTTGCTTCAAAGTGTTTGATACCAATAATCGTATTTGCAATACATCGAAAAATAATAGCGATCATTTCATTTTTGAAAGTAGTTCAGCCCTGGTTTGTATTCCCGTCACTTTGCTGAATCGGTGAGCCCTCTGTGGCTCAGGTGAGCATGTATGACAAACCTGTCCTGGTCAGAGCTCAGGGTTTATCCCGGCTGCTGCAGAGCGCTGACTCACGCTCCTCTGGGACGTTGAAGTCAGATGCCATAGTAGAGCATTTCACTCCAAAGATATGACAGAAAGTGATTACGCTGCTGCAGACTGAGCCGTTCTAATGATACGCTCTGCTTGTTTGGTCCAGATATACCCAATCATCTTCTCTGTAATCTAATCTGAAGTCACCGTCTGTTGTGACTCACCTGTAACAGGATCAGGTCTTTGATGGATCGTAGTAATAACTGTGACCTACGGCTGCTGCTGCTGCTGCTGCTGCTGGTGACAACTGTCTGTCAGCACTTCCTGCTGCAGAGGAGTTAAAACAGGCGCTGGAAAGTGGAGCAAATTATATCACCAGCAGAGTAACAAATGAAAGTAAGAGATCATTTGTATTTTGCTCACGAGGTGGAACTTTCAGTAACAGATAAGAGACCTGAGGAATTGATTTAAACAGTGGAGGACAAAATTATTCCAACACTTGGCGTATTGAAGAGGTTTCAGTTGGTTTTGGCCACTACACAAATCCACAAAGTCATCGGTATGATCTAGTATCTGTAGAATTGAGCCATCATGAGGACATTAATGTTATTTTCATATGAAAACGAGCCAAGCCTGTTTCAGTGTCAGTGTCAAAAGCACAGATTCCTTCACGAAAAACTGCTCAATATACTGAAAGGGGAGAGCATGGAGCGAGTGTTTAACCAGTGTGAAGCAAGCAAGGTGCAAGCAGGGAGTGAGCGTAGGACAGGAGCAAGCAAGAGGTGAGAAGGCTGAGTTTGTATTTTTATATTTGCAAATTTCACATCAGCCTGTTACATTTTGAAACGATGTGTTCAAGGACTCATAAAACATGTGGAAAATAAGCTCTGAAACACCACAGGTGAGTTTGTTGCTTGTTGCACTGCACAAAAACTGGAATCTAATGTTTACGTCTTATGTTTTAGTAGAAATGTCCTTTTAGAGCAAGTATTGTGTAGAAATAGTGTGGAGTAAGCTTGGAGCAAAAGGTGAGCAGGGAACTAGTGTGGAGCAAGTAAAGTAAAAACAAGGGGCGAGCAAAGAACAAGTGTGGAACAAGCTTGGGGGAAGCGAGGTGCATGCAGGGAGTAAGCATGGATGAGCTTAGATGAAGTATTGTGTAGAACTAGAGCAAGGAGCCAGAGGTGAGTGTGGAGGGTGGAGCAAGTGTAAAACCAGTGGGGAGCGAGCAAGCGGTAAACTACTGTGGAAATAATTTGGAGCAAGCAAGATGTGAGGAAGGAACAGGTGTGGTGACCTGACACGACAGGCAGACAGTTCCATATAACTGCGACAGAGATATTTCACATGTCCATCCAGGAAAGAGCCGTTAGCAAATATTTTCAGCTGGTGATTGGACGACCATTTTGCATGGTATGATGTAGGAGATACGCTCTGCTGCTAAGAAGCAATAGACAAGTCAAGAGAAGAGCAAAAACATTTTGCCCGACTGATACTGGGGACAAAAGAAAGCCAGTATCGAAAGAAAGCTCACATATCTGCTGATACATAAGAATTGTTATAATACCCAAAATATGATTTTGGGTATGACACAGCAATGTTAAAATGCCGCATTGTCGTCTTTTATTAGTAAATGGTGGACGTGTGTATTGATAGGGGCATTTATCTCTGTTATTTTGTAAAAAAAAAAAGCATCTTACATGATGTTATAACGCCATATTATAGTATAATATTAGCTAATGGTGGACGTGTGAATTAACAGAAGCATTTATCACTGACAGAGAGCAGCCTGACACAGACACACAGGAGCAGGGACGACATGATCTCCACACAATCAAAAAAAAAAAAGTTTATACATTGGTTACATAATAGCCGATGTCGACCGCTTCACATGTTGCTATTGTTTCCAAACATTCAGACGTTTCCTGCTGTTGTCACATCAGCAGCTCTTACCTCTCTTCTCTGATTGGGCCGGTCACTATTGGATCGGATGAAATGGTTTGCCAGTGGAGCTTGGCAGGATGGATCAGCAGGATTTTAGAAAATAAATTAGGCAGGTTCATCTGCTCTGCAAAGTTATAAGTATGGAGCAAGTGGGGAGCACATGGCAGCACTTTTCTGACTGCAGGGCTAATGAGACCACCATTGACTGTTTATAGAATAAACAGCGTGCTTCCGCCTGTCACCGTTCTACGTTTTTGAAGCCAAAAAACCCCGTTTCTCTAGCCGCCATTGTGCAGCCAGAGTCTGCGCAGTAGAGAATTTCCGGTGGAGCCAAGTAAAAAAGAGAAATAAAAATATTTATTTCTTCTTCTTTAGAAGGTTTAGTCTCCTTTTGGCTCTTTCCCGAAGTTTCTTATATCCCCGATAAAAACTACTCACGAACGGCAGCTGTCAACTATCGTAAAACGAAACTTATGTCGCGGTTTTTAACGTCCAATAACTAATGAGAAACTAACTTCTCAGAAAAAAAAACACCTGAACACCATGCAGCCAAGTTACATCATCATACTACCTTAGCATAAGGATGAGAGAAACGTTTCTACGAGGTATCGCAATTTTTTAAAGTTTTCCCGGCTCATATCTGGAATACATGGGGAGGCGGGGCTTATGACCTATACTGCAGCCAGACACCAGGGGGCGGGGCTTATGACCTATACTGCAGCAAGACACCAGGGGGCGGGGCTTATGACCTATACTGCAGCAAGACACCAGGGGGCGGGGCATCTGCTGGAGGCTTCAGTTTGAGTTGAACGTCGTTACGTCCACTCATTATACAGTCTATGGAGACCACACCCCAATCATACACGACGCCCACAACACAGGGTCATCACAAGCACCACCTAAGGATGACATTAAGTAAACAATTCAAAACACCTCCAAATTTCCCAAGCTTAACTCTCCATGAAAAGTTTCTATAAATTTACTGGATATCTACTTTTTCCACCATGATGCCGCTGATTCCCACCAGAACGTAAAGTGAGTGGCAGAGAAAATAAAACTTCCAGACAGACAAGTGAAGCATCTTTAAATCCTCAGTCTCAAGGACTGAAGAAAGTCTTCACAAGAACTGTGACAAGATCATCACCACACTGACTAATGGTGCAACAGTGTCTTCAAGAGCTGTGCGTCAGACACCGGGAAACTGGAAGAAGAAGACGAAGAACTTGTTGGCAGGACAGCAGCTTTTTCCTGCCAGCATTTATGACAGTGCAGCTAAGCACTGGATTTATCACTTTCTCTTCGTATTATGAGGTGACGGCTTAGAAGAGTTAAACCTAATCGAGCTCAGGCTTCAGTTTAGAGCAGTGTAAGTGCAGGTTACAGGTGAGCAAACCCCGAAATAAGACAAACTTCATCTCCGGATCAGTTTAATGTTTCTTCTCCCTCTGTTTTCTGCTGCTCCTTTGAAACTCCTCGTCTGCCTGCGTGTAACATGAGAGCTGGTGTTACAGGTGTTGGCGTGCAGCCACGTTAAACAACAGATACGCCTGAGCTCACCACAGATGTTGTGTTCACACCTGCAAAATGAGCCAACACTGGGACTGTCACAGGACTTTAACACCTCAGGCAAACGGCTGGAAACAGATACGATCCGTTTGTGATAGTACGATGCAGGAAATCTTGTTTGACTTCAGTTACGTTTAGGGTTGAACTGCTTGTTTAAATGGATCTTTATCTCTTCTTAAACTTCTTTGCACATGCATGCAGTTGTGGAGCAACTGGTTTGGCAGGATCTTTCACTAAAATAAGCTCTTTAAAGTCAACCACTCTGCAGAAACATCCGTCAAATACAGTATTTTAGTCTCATGTGATAAAAACATACAAAGTTAAAGTCTCACATTTCCCTGGTTTTACTCAGGAGGGGCGTCTCTCAGAGCTGCGTGTGTTTGGTTTTCAGCAGTAACATCGCTCGGGAGGATTACAGTTCGAACTGTTGAAGCAGTGCAGACTCCCACGAGCCCCTCAGGAGGAAAATAAAAAACAAACAACAAGCAGAAGCCATCTGGAAGCTGCTGTGCACACACAGACACGGACACACACTGCTGAGGAGTCACTCAGCCAACACGGCGAATCAGGGGAATGTTATTCTAATTAGAAGAGTCGACGCTTAATAAAAATCTGTTTCACGAACAGCACAGAGAGAGAGAGAGAAATATGAGAAATGATCATTTTCTCTTCAGCAGAACATCAAATAAACTCAGACCACACAGACTTTGATTATTCTCTATTTGAATCTCGTCCAATGTAAACACACATCAGCTGCTTGTTTTGTTTTCAGGCTGAAACAAACTTCTCGATCCACTAATCCTTCTCTCATTTATCCCCTATAGTTTGATTGTTTTCTGTGCCCCCTCATTTCCATCATTCTTCTGTCTGAGAGCTACTTCACTGAACTGAAATCTATGAATATCAGTTTTCCTTATGAAACATGGCTGCGCTTAGTTCTGCATTAATAATTTACTCCTAAAAATGGCTGCACTCTTTAGGGATGAGAACGTTTCTGATTGGTGGAGCACCCACAGTGTTTTTATTCCTTCTTCCCTTCGTCCACAATGACATGACCCCCAGCTGTGATGAACTTGGTTTAATTCCACCTGAAAAATGGTCCAATCTTTGAGCCTGATTGTGTGAATTTGTCTATGTCAGCTCCAGGTGTTAAAGTTTAAAGTAAAGTTTATTGGTCTTTTCAGATTAAGGACATGAGCTGGGCCACACTTTTTCATCAGACAGTGGGAAAAGTTAACAATTTAAAAGAAAAACAAAGAGATAAGATAACAAATACACTATGTTTATGAAGGTATTTCCACATCCAGAAGTCTTCTGGAAGTCTTCAGAAGTTCTTCAACAACGTAATACATTGTGGGTTAGTCGCTGGGTTTGATAAGTTTTGCATTCAACGTGTCGGTGGATATCCAGTTTGTCACTTTATCAAGCATAAACCAGGCTTTACTGCTTTCTATTGGTCAGGTGGTGTGTTGCAATTGCTGCTGGCCTGTTTCAAAGGCCACGATAGGTATTGTTGCAATCTGGCTTCTCGTTTACATAGGAGTGATGGTTTAGTCGACCTTAAAGGGAAACTTTTGAAAACTGTCTCCAGAGTGGTATTTTTCAGAAACGCCAAGGCGACTGTTGCTGTGTAAACCGCAACCTGGAGTTTTCAGTGGAAACATTTGTGCTGTTGAATTTGCTGAGTGCCTTTCAACAAAATAGGCATCTGTTGCTCCACTTTTGCAATCAGTAAAGAAGTTGAAAAAACTTCAAAAGTTGACACCCCCTCCATCAGAATTTCGGATTTTTTGGCCTTTCCTCAGAAAATATGAATGATAACACAAAATCCTTTCTATCACTCATGGTCAGTGTTTGAGTGAAGACATTTATGAAAAAAAAAGTATACTCTTTTTAAATCATAATGAGAACAGAAACTTCAAAAATGACCCTGTTAAAAAGTTAAAACAACTCTGCTGGTTTTGTCCTGATAAATGCACAAAAGTGAACACAAATGTGTTTGAATGTCCCCTAAAGGTAACCATCCTCACCTGTGATCTATTTGCTTGTAATCAGTGTGTGCATATAAAAAAATGAACAGGGTTATTGTTGAAGTTTCTGTTGTTATTATGATTTAAAAAGAGTAAACACAGTTGTTTGTTAATAAATGTCTTCACCCAACCTCTAACCATGAGTGACAGAAAAGTGTTTGTGTTATCATTCATATTTTCTGAGAAAAGGCCAAAAAAATCAGAAAATTCTGCTGGAGGGTGTAAATTTTTAGGCACAACTGTATAAACCAGATGATCATCTCATCACTTCTTCAGCCTCTCAACCGTTGTCTTAAAAACGGCCTCTGCAGTTTTATCACCAACTACAGACCTAGCATGTGTACTACAGTGTTTTCAGTCCCTCTGTGTTCCTGTGTAAAGGCAAATTTCTTATTCACAGCCTTTTTTTTTAGCATTTTCAGGTGAAGTAGTGTCATGTCATGTATAATTTACTCGGTCTCTTGCCTGAGATTGCAACACAAGTTCCAGAATCAGAGTCAGAATCAGAAATTACTTAATTGTCTCGTCAAGGGACACACAAAAGACAAGACACAATGACTATAGTAAAAAGTCTAAAATACAGAAATGATAGACAACACAATGACTAAAAAGAGGGAACATTCCTGGGAATGTTTTACCAGGAACTAAAAGATCTGATTTAACGACATTTCTACCCAAAATCCCTGCACTCATTAGGTTTATCCTCCCAAGCTAAAAAGACAAATTGTCCTCTCGAAAGTCCATAAGTAGTCTCCACACAGACAGAAATAAAGGAAGACGTAAATACACACAGCAACACGTGGGACACATGCTCAGTTCATCCTGACCCAGTCGCTGTGTCTGCACTTTGTCACAGAGCTGAGAGGTCAACTTTCTCCCAACAAGCCTCCTTTCCTCCTCCAGCCTCCTCGTCTCCTTCATCCCCTTGTCCCCTCGTCTCCTCTCCTTCTTTATTTATTGATGTAAAGTTTTGACGGGATGATGCCGGGCTTTTCCCACCGCACTGAGCTGACACCGGCGTGTCCTCGCTCCTGTTTATGGCTCATTATGACGGTCAGGGCCTTCGGGGACGGCTGTCTTAGATTTAGAGCAGCGGGGACGGAGGACACTGCCAGAGCTACTGACTCTAATAAATCATGACTGTTTTACATCACAAGGTCACTGATTTCCTGTAAACCAACACAAATGGAGGCCGGACATGCATGAAGACCATAAAGATCCTGTGAGGATAGTGAAGCTGCTCATGCAAGAGGCTGAAATTAACAGTCATGCGTTTATATGACCTTCAAAAGCAGAAAAGACTGTCAGCAACTCAAGGGAGAGATTCTATATTGTGATTTTTAATATCCATAACTCAGTGATTTTCAACCTGGGCATGTGGGGTCACCTGAAATGTCAAGTAATTGATAAAAAAGTCAAGTTTTATTCTTTGTTAAAAATCTTCGTTAAATCTTGTTCAAATAATATGCAGTATATAAAACTAAACTAGACCTGGCGCATCTTGATTGGTTACCACAATCATGTGACTGCAAACTTTTCTCTACTTGAGTTCCCTTGCTTTAATCTGCATTAACACAAACTTGCAGTCAGCAGGTAAAACAGTAACATGGTAAGATTTCTTCGACAGTCTGGCGAACAGTTCCAAGAGGAATCCAAACACTGTGATTTATCTTCTTGGGAGCAAAAATACTCAAAAAGTCATGTCATGGGAGCGAAAATCTGAAGAAGTGATCCCTTAAGAGGAAAAATGTCCAAAAAAATACCCTCTCTGGGGCCAAAACATGTGAGGAAGTGCCCTCTTGGGAACTCAATTTGGAAAAAGTACCTCAGTGGGAGCAAAAATTTGTTAAAGTTCCCTCTTTGGAGTAATAATACATAAAAAGGCCTTCTTTGGAAAAATTAAGTGCAAAAATGTTCTCTTCGGAGTCATAATATCCAAAATGTGCCCTCTTGGGAACAAAAATGTGTGAAATTTCCCTCTTCAATGCCAAAAAAAACATCAAAAAATGTCCTCTTGGATAACAAAATGTGTAAAAGTGCTTTTTTGGGAGCAGTCATGTAATAGTGTCCTCTTGGGCTCCCTCTTTGGAGCAAAAATGCCCAAATTGTGCCCCCTTGGTAGCAAAACGTGTATGAAAGGGCCCTTTTTGGAGCTAAAATACTTTAACAGGGTCTAGTAAGTGATCTCATTGGAGCCAAATACTCAAAAACTGTTCTCCTTGGACGCAAAAACATGTGTCAAAGTGCCCTCATGGCAGCAAAAATACCCCAAAAGTGTCCTCTTGGGAGCAAAAACACATGATGAAGTGTGCTCTCGGGTAAAAAAATTCCCAAAAAGTAGCCTCTTGGGAGCAAAAACATGTGGAAAGTTCTCTCTTGTGAGCCAAAATAAACCAAAGTGTTCTCTAGGGAGCAAAAACAGGCAATAGTTTCCTTTTGGGTGCCAAAATGTGCAAAATGTTTCCCCTTGCCAGCAAAAATTTCCCAAAATGTGCCCTCTTGGGAACAAAAACATGTGAAAGTTCCCTCTTCAATGCCAAAAAAACCCCATCAAAAATCGTCCTCTTGGACAACAAAATGTGTAAAAGTGCTTTTTTGGGAGCAAAAATATAAAAGTGTCCTCCTGGGCTCCCTCTTTGGAGCAAAAAAATGCCCAAATTGTGCCCCCTTGGTAGCAAAGCGTGTATGAAAGTGCCCTTTCTGGAGCTACAAATACTTTAAAAGGACCTTCTTGGGAGCAAAATTCGGCCAAAATTACCCCTTAGAAGGGAAAGTTGTCCCAAAATTGCCCTCTTGAGAGCAAAAACACATGTGAAAGTGATCTTTTTGGAGCAAAGATACCTAGCAGTGCCCTCTTGAGAGCCAAAACGTATGCAAAAGTCCCTTCTTGGGAGCAAAACATGTGCCAACGTTCTCTAATGGGGGCAAAAATAACAAAAAAAAGTGTCCTCTTGAGAGTCAAAACGTGACTTAAGTTCTCTCTTGGGATCCAAAATAAGCAAAAGTACAAAGTTTATTCTGTAAAAAGAACGTATTTGGGGTAATGGGAAAATTTTGATGTAAAAAAAAAAAAAGGGGTCACTGCTAAGATAAGTTTGGGAACCACTGCCACAACTGCTGCCTGGAGGTTAAAGTCAGCAACAAGGATCATTGATGCTGTATCTGATCTCATCTCTAATCTTAGATGAAGCCTCCAGGATTATCTGCTATGAAGCTTTTGACCATTATGATTTGAAATAAACCTTCACCCTGTTTAAATCATGCTGGTTCATATAATCTGATTTAACTCTGTCAACAAAAACATCACACTCAACTGAGCGAGTCGCTGACAGAGACGTGATTAACATCCAGCTTCCCCGAACCCTGTTTTTCACTTCCAACTTATCTGTGCAACATTATCTCCTGAAACCGTAATTTAATATCCGCGCTGGGCCGTTCCTGTGGTTCTGGTTTCTTTCTTAGAGAAGCTTTTATGGTCAAACTGTGTCAAGTTGATCATTTCTTGTTTTGTAAGCAGATTAGCAGGTGATGTGTCGGCTTCCATTAAACCCTGGACGATGCAGATTCTTTCACAAGATTTCCCTCTGTGAATGTCAGAATCCTTTTATTGTGTTATCAGAAAGGAGCATGTGGGTCAATGAGGTGACGTCCCCTTTTTTTGTGTCCAAGTGCAATATTTCCTTCCATCATGAATTGAATATTTCATCACATGTATTTCTTTATTCTATGAAACCTGTGTTATTTGAACACATCTTTAAACTATTAAAATATAACATGTTTTTTTTGTGTTTTGGTTCCTCAAACCCCCAAAATGTCAGGTGGTGCAACCGTCCTGACAAGTATCCACAGTAATTAAACTCTAAAAATTGAATGTCAGTTATTGTAAATGGAAACTAAAAATACAGTGGCATTATTTTATGCTTGAACCTTTTTAAATAAAACATTCTTTGCAAATAAAAATAATTTTAAAGCTGTTGAGAAATGTAAAAAACTTTTGTCCTGTAATTTTCACCTTGTCAAATGTCAGGGTGGTGCAACCATAACATTAGACTTTTATTTTAAAGTGAAGAGAATAAAACAGGAAACAGGAAACTGCATCAGCCAGAGGAGCCCAAATGACATTTGTGACCAAGTGGAAAAGTTTGTAGATTTCTCTGAAATACTGATAAAAAAGGTTTTTTCACTTCATTGGTGACTGGAACAATTTCCATGTCAGGTGGTACAACCAATGTAATAATGTGAAATGTTATTTTAACATCAAATTATTTATCTTATTCACAAATAAAAGAAATGAAACACACAAAATGAAAATGCATGAGTCACTACAGAAACTTGAGAGATACTTGCCAATAATTTCACACAGAAAAAATAACAGGAACATATAAATATATTTTCATATATTCGGTTGCGCCACCTGACATTTTTGGGTGCTCAAATTAAAAATACTAAAAAATAATGAACCTAAAATCTTTGAAATGTTGGTCAACTACTGAAATCTGTCAGAAAACATAATCCTTCTCTCAGAAATATGTTTTTATCCATTTTCAAAGAACTTTTTAAAAATAAGTTTTTAGACCCTCTTTTTGTCATTGACCCATATATTATTGGGCGCCAGTGACACTTTACTCCTATGGTCATCACTCATATGTTTTCTGCGTACTGCTAAATAACACACAACAAAAACTATGAGCCGTGTTTGTGTCTCTGGTGTGCACTACATGTTGCTGTAGAGGTCGAGAGGATGTCCTTAAATTCATTAAATTCAGGAAGTAAGTAAATGAGGAATTCAGGAAATTGGTATTTAATTCCTAGCCAGAAGAGTTTACAGCAGTTTTTGTTTCATTATCATACGACATCATACGATTACAGGGCTATCAAATAATTATCTTGGGTATTATCTCATCAGTGGGTAAATTACAGTTTGTTTGGACCCCGAGGATCAACACCGGAGCGCTGTAAAGGAAAAATGTTTCCTTTATTATCCAGTTTTCATCCGTCTTGTTCCTCGTATAAAGAAGGGTGACCATACGTCCTCTTTTGCCCGGACATGTCCTCTTTTAAGAGCCTGTCCAGTCTGTCCGGTCGGGGTTTATAAAATCCTTCAAATGTCCGGGTTTTTGATCTTGCCTTGCTTGTGCGCATCACAGAACAGTGTATTTATCATTCACGTTGAGTGGTTCCTTTAGAAACATGCTCTGAGAGGTGGAGTTTGAGCCAAACCCTGGAACATGTATTCATTCACAAATCAGTACAGAGGCGCTCCACACTCACTCACTCGCAGGCTGACAGGCAGGTAGGCACACTGCAAGAGAACACTCCAACAGAAAGAAAATGTCGAAATGCAAATGTCATTTCAGTGATGACATGCGAAAAAAGTTCCCCTGTTTTCGTCCGGTTTGGGACAAATGGGAGGCAGAATGTACAGTCTGCAAAGCTGGAACTTATGTCTCTGTGGCTAATAATGGTCCCAACGATCTGCAAGCATAGACTGTATAATGAGACTATATGCAGTCAATGTCTGCAAGCCCATATCACCACAACAAAACATTTAAGAATAGGCTAGCTCTCTTTTTTCTTTTTGTTCAATATTTTGAGGCACTATTTCTATTTTTACGTAACTGATAATTGGGAGGTTATCTTGAAGAATGGTACTCTACCTCACTTTTCCTAAGGTGTGTCAGACTTAAGAGCGATGATTATTTTTTATTTTGTTAAAAATCTGAATACTTGTGTTGCTACAGAACTTGAGTCAATAACTATTAAAGACTAGAGCATGCCATATTTGTATGTGACTGATTATATTGTTTAGGAGAATTGCTTTAAATTGATAAATATAGTATTCAAAAAGTAACTTTTTGTGAGTGTTTTGGGCTATTTCTCAGTATATCCAGGTAAAGTGTTCTTTTCTGGGGAATTCAGAATATTTGTTTAACTGAGTTGGAAACACAGAAAGCCCCCTGACCCATGCAAAACCCGTAACGGGGGGGGGGTCCTCTTTTCAGAGAAACAGAATATGGTCACCCTAGTATAAAGAGAAACTTTGAAATGTGAAAACGAGAGATCTGTCAGTTTGAGTTTGGTCGAAGAGTTCACATCAGACCAACTCCAGAAAAGGAGTCAAAAACATTAAAGTTAGTTTTGACCTCATAAGGCTTGAATTTGATTTATTTAAAAGTTCTCATTATTGATCCAAATAAATAAAGAATAAATACACAAAATGTTCCCAGAGAGCAGATTTAGAGGATGCTTAACGACACCCAAGGGGGGGTCGGCTCTTAGATGTCAGTGACGCTCTAATCAAGGCTCGGTCAAGAGGCCGAAAACAAAAAACAAAATGCGTTTGACCACCGACTTTGAAAACTCAAAGATCACATGAACTCTGTCCTGTTACTGATTGAAGCACTTTGAATAGGAAAACAGATGCTTCAAAAT
Organism: Thalassoma bifasciatum; assembly: GCA_008086565.1. NCBI lineage: Eukaryota > Metazoa > Chordata > Actinopteri > Labriformes > Labridae > Thalassoma > Thalassoma bifasciatum. The sequence continues at coordinate 3,652 of RPOG01006462.1, read as the reverse complement.
GGGCGTAATGCTCCTTTAAACTTCTCTGTGGCTGTGCTGACTGAGGCTGAAGATAATCACTGTTTTGGTTTTGATCGGTTTCATCACCTTGGAGATTTGCATGAGGGCAGCGAGGTCACTTCACAGTGTGTGTTAAAGTGTGTGTAGGTGAGAGTGTGTGTGAGTCCTGGATATGACCCAAGAGAGAAGTGTAAGAGGTGTGTTGACGTGTTTGATAGTGTAGCATTACTGTCTTCCTGCTTCCACTGTTTGACTGTCAACAGGAATGTTTGGCAAACAGCCACGGAGTTCCTGCCAAAACACACGGAAACACACACACACAGGTTTGAACATCCACATTCAAGAGGACGACCTGTTTAACTTTGTGTTTCTGTGCTACTAACCCAGCGCTGAACCCTGAGTTTACAACTTAAATATTGACAACTCTTAAAGAGACAGCATCCCTGACCTGGAGTCTTCTCTGTGAGTGTTTTATCAGGAGTGAGAGGTTTACCCAGGAGATAGAGGAGACATGGAATTGTGTCCTGTGTGAAACCAGAAGTCAACCAAGCATTGACTCAACATTTTGACCCAAACCAGAAACTCATCCATTCAAACCCAAACCACCTGGTCAGGTTAGAGAAGAGATCATGGTTTGGGTGGAAATAATTTGTCAAAGGTTTCACACATGACACCATCAGCAGCCTCCTGAGTATCAGACAGAAAGCTCCCTGGCTGCTCCAGACAACCACTTAAACACTGTTTTATTTCAGGATTAGTTTAGTATTTTGAGAAAATAGCTTTTTCACTTTCTTGCTGACAGCCAGGTGAGAAGAATGACACCTCACTTGTGTATCTTTCTGTGCAACATAAATCTTCATTAGCCTGTTAGCTTAGCACAAATATAGGAAACAGGAGGAACAGTTAATCTGAGTCTGTACAAAATCAGCAAGTACACCTACCAGCAACTGTTTTTAGAACCTGACTCTAGACATGTTTATTTTTCACTGGAAAGATTAGTATTTTTTGAATTGGTGTCTTTTTTTATTTTGGACGCTCAATGAACTGCAGTTTTCGCACTTCTGATTTGGCTCCACATTTCAAGAGCTGAGGTTGTTACTTGCTGCAGAATCGTTTGCTGACATCTCAGGTGTGTTCACCTTAGTTTTTCCCGTTTAGACCAGATACAACATTTCCACATATGTACCTTTAAAGCCAGATGTCAAATGTATGCCTTTATTTTTTTTAACATTGGAGGCGACATGCAGGTCATTTTAGATGATGTGACCAATCTTAGCTGTCAAAAACTGACACACACTTTTCTCCCTCTCCATGTGTATTTCAGCAAATCACAGCACATTTTGTTGGCCGAACATCTTAAAAATGATGCCACTAGGGATGGAACAGTCCACATAATCCCAGTTCGGTTCCTATCACAGTTCGTGGTCACGGTTTTCGGTTGGGTTTGGTGTACATTGTTGTTTTTTTTAACACCCAAAAATCCTATATATCCTAAAAAATCTGCCTTAAACAGTTTTTTTAATCAGTTATGTCACATAAAGTTGTGTAAAACCTTGAGGAATGGGGAAGTTTGGGCCATCCATCACATCATTAAAGTTGTTTCAACATGCCAACTCCTCAGTAAAGAAAGTTGCTATTGCCTGACCCAGAAGTCATTAAAGTCGCGAGATGATGCCATCCCCTAATTGCATAGTAATCCATTTGCATGTAATTCTCATGGACACTATAGGATAAAAGAATAACATTATGGGACGGATAGAATGCAAGTTAGAAACACCATAAAGTGTTCGGAACAAAAACTGATATTCCTATTGTCTGTTCTCGTCTTTTAATGTCAAAACATCAACCCTCCTCCATTATCTGGGCTTGGGACTGACAAAGTGACCAAAAAGAGACAAATACATGCATGATTCATTTGCCTGCAGCCACCTGCTCAGTCTGCAACTGAGAGAGACTGCTGCAAGTGAGAAGGACTTGTCCGCCTGTGAGTGTTTTGGGAAGAGGAGGGGCCTATGGCAGCACCTGATGCTCGTTTAGGAGATCAAAACAAGCTTTCACTTCAGAGTCTATAAACTGTAGAAAAGTCTCTAAGTTTGTCTAGAGTGGTCTGAAAAGTTGCTACATATAGTCACAAAGTCATTAAGCCAGCAACACTGTTAATACACAGCTACAATTTTATCCACTACTTCTGACCGCTGTCATCTTAACTCGCACTAAATTCAGAGTAAATTCAAACACACGCACTTCAAACCAAGTCAGGTTAATCGTGTTACACAAGTTAAAACTGTACACCCTCCACCATAAACATTAACACACTCCTGTTTTCATGTCACTGCGACCTCAAAACTCGACTGAAAGTTGAATAACTGTAAATTAATAGTTCCTCTTGAAAGGGATGAATGAAAATATGACCTATTTTGGAACAGAAACTATCTGTAAGCACTTCAACAGGCCACATAAAGAATGAGGAAAGGACACCTCTGCCCTTCCTCTTAAGTTAAGAAACGCACACACACACACAGACACACACTTAGGTCAAGTTGTGTTTCTGTTGTTTCCCTTCGGTGCCATAATCTGAGATGTTTTTGTTCTGGTAGAGATTTACTTAAAAAAAAGACAATCAACAGGAAAAGTCTCCTTTAACTCTGAACAACAGGACTTTAAAAATACTATCAAACTGAAACATCTTGTTTTGCATGACGCTCTCTTTCTCTGCTACAAAGACATCCAACAAAAAAAATATGTGGCGTTCATAAACAGGTTTACAGTTCCTGACACTTGCATCAAAACTTGATGACTCATAAGTTTATCCGAGTCAAAGATTTAATGGCATACCCTTCTAGTTTGACTTGCTGTCTATTTTTTGTGTATTCAGTCTGAAAAACTTTTCTTTTAACAGACAATCAGTTTCCAGAGAAACTTGCAGGTCTGTAAGCTGCAGGACAAAGTTATCACATGATAAACCTGACTTCTATAAACCTGCTGATCTTGGAGCTTTAACTTGAGTTTGAGTCCACGAGAGGCACCAGAGAAAGTGTTTCATAAGTGGAAAAGTGTGTGTGTGTGTGTGTGTGTGTTGACTGCATACTTTGTTCAGCTTGTTTCTGCTGTAAGTATGTGCGATGGGTGTGATACGGTGAAGAAAGTGTGTGTGCATGTGCTGACAGCCAGCGTGACATCTACACGGCTGCCTTGACCTAATCTCCTCTGGCAGCAGATCAGACGTGGCTGTGGTGCAGCGGACACACACACACACACACACACACACACACACACATGCTCGTAATTCTTTATTACTTATTAACCTTCTGACCTCCTGTCCAGCAGTGAACTATAGTCTCAAAGCTTCACATCGCTGCAGGACGGCTTCTTATGCAACACAAAAACAATCCTCTCACTGTTTCATAAGTTGTGTCTAAATTTCTGACTTTAAAAAATGAGATGTGACTGATAAAACCTTTTGACCCTCCAAAGATAAGATTTGACATTGAGAGGTTTTAGTTGACTGGAGCATGAAGAGGCGCAGAGATAACAGGATCTGATGCAGGTAGTGTGACAGGTGCGATGTGTGTGTTCAGTGTGGTTTTGAAACTACGATGAGGAGGCAGTTTTGAAACCGTCAGGCGGAAACTTCAACCTGTTTTTGTTGTGA